>PVIU01003519.1:112630-143866 GCA_004026605.1 Ondatra zibethicus | reverse complement strand
CCTAGGCCAGGAGGGATGGGGGTGGGCCTTGGACTTCCAACAGGGCAGGGCACCATGCCCTCTTTCAAGGAAGAAGGGTGAGGGAGGAGGGGTGGGGGGTTGTGGGAGGGGACCGGGAGAAGGGGAAGAAAGGAAAAAAAAATTTTTTTTATCTTTAATTATGTTCTTGAATGGAAAAAATAAAACAAAACAATGTATGGAAAAAAAAATAAAGATTGGAACCCAGGGCAATATGCATTAAATCCTGTAGCCCCATATCTCCATGGCATTTGGAGGTTTGCTCTTAACTTTCATAGGCTTGGGCAGTCTCACCTCTATGGAAGCGCTAGTTGCAGCCTGTATGACCTCTCCGTTGTGTTAGCTCTGCTTACCACCTGCATTTTCCCCTGACAACTGTTTTATGCTTCAGGCATCTCAAACTTCCTAGGTTGTCCATGCCTACTTTGGCTTCCCTTTCATCCTTCCATGCCTACTTCTGAGGAGCTTCCAAATATCCTGACCCTGCTAACCATTGTCTGTTCCCACCAGTTCATCTTGCTATTGCCCTTATTGTACAGTAATTATTATTCGTTTTAATAGTGCTGATCTTTTCATAAACTATATCTTTCTTAGCCCCAACTTTACATAGATGTCTGGCTAAATTACTTTTCCAAATCCCCTTTCTCATAGTTATTCTTATAAACTTGGCTTAAAAGAGCCAGCAATAGCAATACCCATAATATAAGGAGAATGGTGAACTCTGCCAAACTTGCCTGTTACTTTTAACCTCACCATTCCCAAAGTCTCCTAATGTGGAGAAAATTTAGGCAAGTTCTTTGTTACAATGTAACACATTCCTTTCTATTTCCCCAGAGTCCTGGTTACCATCTTAAACTGGATGAGTTTAACCTTCTCTCTCTATGTTCCTATTAACATTTTGGCCTTCTGAGCTCACTCTAGACTCTCCCATCATGTTATACTTATATCATTCTAGGGATTCTCTAGCACAATATTAAAAATTCTCCAAATTACTCCCACAAATCATCTCAAAGGCTTTTGAACCATGAGATCTTGTAATCATGGTGATACTATCATACTTTTGTGCTAATCTTCTGTTAGTAAGATTTTTGTCACCATGACAAAACATCATAGCAAAACAACTTAAGGAAAGAAGGACTTAGTTCATGGTTTCAGAGGTCTCACTCCATTATCCTGGGAAGGCACGGTACAAGTAGGCAAGAGGAGTTTACCTCATGGTAAACTTTCCATGAGTTTGGAGAATATCTGCACTTGCAGGCTTTGTGTGACTTCTCTGTTTATTCCATCCAAGGTTCTAGACTATTGGATAGTGTTACCCACATTCACGGTGGTTCTTCTGTCCTTGGATAATCATTTTTTGGAAGTGTCTTCACATGCACATCTAGAAATGCGTTTTACTAATTCCAGTCTAACTAAGTTGACAAGATTAACCACCACAGGTATTTTCGGTTGTGAGCCTAGCTTTTAATAGCTGAATCTCTCTCTAGCACAACCAAAACAGTTATTTTTTAATCTATGATTTGCTATGTCATTAAACTTTATTATAGTATGCATGCACAGGAGCAAAGGACATACAAATCCCAGTACTATTGGTGGAGTCAGGCATTTACTGAGGCTCTTAGAATATATACAAATAAAGTGGAAATATTATTCACCAAGACTGATGCTACTTTAGTCTTACAACACCCATCTTTTAGTTTCTGGGACCATATTCAATCATTCTCAGCCTCTGCCGAGTATCTTTAGGCTGTTGTTTCTGAGCTTCATCCCAATTTGGCTGCCCAGGACAATAATGATGCCATCTTTCCTCTGGTTTCCAAGCTCATGCCAGCCATAGAAGTTATAATCTTTACCAAGAACCGATATACTTAAGAGTAAGTTATCAACTGCTCACTCCTGACCTTTGGAGGACTCTTTGGTTTCAAATATGGGGTTGTTTTGTGTCCACTGCTCTTTTTCATGCAGCAGAGTTGGGGAAAGATAAAGGCCACTATGATAAAAAGCAAAACAAAGTCAATATTCTGCACTTCTCTCTCCCAATGACTCGGATTTCTTTTCTTTTCAAAAATTATTATACCTAGAAACCCCTAGTATCTTTTCTTACTTAGTATGACAGATTTTCAGTTCTAATTTTAGTCAATCAACCTATCAAACATACCATGACACTCCTAGCAGCTGGGTTTCAGGCTTCAAATTCAAATTATCAGGCAAGTGACTTCCTATAAATAAGTTTATCTACATATAAAAATCATATAACTCTTCCCATACTCAACAGTTTCCAGATTCCAGGTTTGCATTTAAATTGTGGATTTTTTTTACAAATACCTAATATGAAATTACACCTGCTTGGGGTTTTAGAAAGTTTTGTGGTTTGCGTTTGGACTCAGGCTATTGGTGAGTGTATGTGGCCAAGATCTAGAGGTTTCTTTTCAGAGAAGACTCCACAGGAGAAGCAAACAGGCTGTCTGGATGGGAGGTGGTGCAGGCCTTTAGTCTCAGCACTTGGGAGCCAGAGGCAGGTGGATCTATATGAGTTCAAGGCCAGCCTGGTCTACAGAGCAAGTTCTAGGACAGACTCCAAAAAAGCTACAGAGAAACCCTGTCTTGAACACCCCTCAAAAATGAAAAAAGTAAAACAAAAAGAAAAAAGAAAAATAGACTGTCTGTTCATTAATTCATGAGAAATGACCCTAAACAATGGAGGTAGGGCCACCTCTACTATTGTAGCATAGAGGCAGGCTCTAGGGAGTGCTAGGAACTTTGTCACTCTTGATCACCGATACTTTCATCTGAGGGCCACATTGAGGCTAGAACTTCGGTTCAGCCCTATGAAGTTTATATCAATAACATAATACTATGTGAACCCTGTTGTTAGGTGGCTAATGCTTGTGAGAGGAGGTCGGCCCTTTTGACTTTGATGAACAATGCCATCTACACTCAAGTCAATAGGAGAAATCTTTACTATCTAGTGATTTTATTCTCAGTGTTGTGTCTACTGCTGATGATTTATTACTACTTCTGTTCATTTCACTCAGTTCCTCTCATTAGCGACACAGAACATTCCCACATTCAAACTATTGGAATCAGGTCTCCTCATGTAGTGGTTTGAATGAGAAATGTACCCTGTAGGCTCTTAGGTTCTGACGTCTGAACATTTGGTACCCAGTTGGTGACTCCATTTGGAGAGGTATAGGAGGCTTGGCATTAATGGGGGAATTATTATACTGGGGTAAGCTTTGAGATTATATAGCCTCTCTCTACTTCAGTTCATGCTCCACTTCATGATTTATTAAAAGATGTGATACCTCAGCTCTTTGCTCCTGCTATCATGCCTGATACTTGCTGTCATACTTCTCTGCCACAATGGGCTCCTATTCTGTTGGAATCATAAGCTCCCCAAAACTCTCCAATAAGTTTTTTTTGGCTATTGTATTTTATCACAGAAAAAAGTAACTAACATACTGTCATTGAGTATTCTGGGGCCTCTTTATTTTGTATCCATATGTCATGGGAGCGTGAGTGCATACAGGTGATGGTGCATTTGGCAAGACTGTGTCCTGAATCTATTGGGGGGCACACAGTATCCACCCAAGCTTGAAATCACATGGGTTCTATTTGACTTTGAGTTTTACATACATCTGGTTCCATTGCATAATGGTTTCTACTAATATTTGATAAAAGTACTTAGTTGTTTTGTTCACACATGTATATTTTATATAAATATATCAATGTTACTAATGAAAAGCTGGTTAATGAAGTGTGATCATTCTTCTTGCAATGATGCTATATTTTACTGAGGTTTTTGAGTCAAAAATAATTTGTTTTAAGTCACTTAAAATAATTCTTCACAGTATTGTCATAAAACTAAACTGAATCGTTAGCTTTCAATTGCTTCCAATTTTTAAGGTTTAACTATTTAGTTTTACTTTTACTTCTTGATTTTTATAAAATAGTCTTTTTTTTAACTTGGCACAATAATTTTCTCCTTTCCAATCTGTGTGTTCTCCCAAAGTCACAAACCAATTTCCATTTGTTCTGTCTTTTAATTTATATTTCTATTGTTTTAAAGTACATAAACTGAGCTTGGCAGTGATGTAGACCTTTAATCTCAGCACTCAGGAGGCAGAGGCAGGCGGATCTCTGAGTTTAAGTCCAGCCTGATCTACAGAGCGAGTTCCAGGACAGCCAGGCTACACACAGAAACCTTGTCCCAGAAATAAATAAATGAAAGAATAAATAAATAAAGTGCATAAAATGTGTGAACAGCAGCACAAGTTACATAGTGCACAGATATCTGAGTATGTCTTGCACACAGTTATGCCTGCAGACCCAGGGCACACAAATTGCCCAGTATCCTGCACTTTTTACTGCTTTACATTATCTTTTGTGAAATTCATCCATGGATAACATTGTAATAGTCTTCTTTCAAGGATGTATCGTAATGCATAAGGTGGGCATAGTTATCTAACTTGTGTTCAGAGGAGAAAGCAAGATTGGTTTTGCCTGCTTCCTTATACACATCATATTTTGATGCCTTGCTCAATGCGAGCATCAGGTCAAACTCTTTATGGTTCTGTTAAGTATGTCTCTAGAAGGAGGAATGCTGATTTAAAGGGTTTGTTGTGTATATGTAACTATGCTGGATATGGGACCTGTTACTCTGAGATTGCCCTTGGATTTCTGTTTCTTTCTGTTAGATGAGCTCTTTTCCAAGGTGCTTCTCAGGCTGTAAGTTTATCCACCCAATACTTTTGTGTAAATTCATATAACAGATTTAATATATGTATAATATATACATATGTGTATAATTACATGCATGTATATACATGTATTTGTACATCGACATGTATTTGTGTATTCATGTATTTATGTATGTACTTACGTATGTTTAAAATCTCTATAAACAACCTCATGATTACATTTAAACATAACTGAACCCTAAGACAGACTTATGCTCAGTTTGAAAACTAATGGCACTTGCTTTCTTAAATTCAGAAGCTCAAGAATATGATGATCAAATATAAAAATATTCATTTCTCTTCTTTCTTTCTAGACAATGATTAGAAATTGTAATCCAGAATGCATTTTTCAGATGCAAAGAAACGGGAAAGAAGTCAGTCACCTGGAGATGGAACTGTGGCAGAGCTCCTCACCTTTGGCTACAATACCCCTCTCACTTTCTCTGTAGGCATAGAGAAAGGTCTGAGATTCAGGGTATGGCAACACTAATATAGAGAAATTCCTCACAAGTCCTCAGTGATGGAACTGTATTCCTAGCCATGGGCATCTTTGTTGTAAAGCTTCCAAGTTCCTCAGATGTCATTTCGTCCAAACAATCAAGGCCGAGAATGGGAATTTCTTCATCTTGTGTTTAGCGAGAATAACCAGATCTCCTTACATGGTGATGGGGCAGTTTGATTGTTGTTCTTGGTGCTAGAGATTAATCATTCATGACTGACAGGCTTTTCTCTTCCACAGCCAGAGCAATCAGTCCTTGGGGTATATGTGGCATTCTAGCAGATGCTTGCTAGGACAACAGATTGTTTCATTAATGAAGGTAAAGACAATGCAATTGGAAATTTCCATCTCCATCTCACTAAACAGAATACCCCAGAAACCATTTTTTAAATTCTGCAGCAAGAAATTAATGATAACAATATTAAGAAGAATCTATAGCAAGTAGTTTGGGCCATGTGAATTTTCTTGGACCGCAGTGAAATCTCACCTGGAAAGGTTCAATTCATTTTCACAGTGTACCTTTGTGAGACTGACTCCATGCCCCGTAGAAACACATCTTCAGAAACTGGAGTGGGAAGAAGGAACCTTAACCAGTTCTTGAGACATGGGGCAGGTGCTTTAGTAGAGTCCAAGAAGCCATGGGAACAAAGAAAGAGGGTGCATTGTATTTAAATTATAAGTGAGTGGGTTAATTAAGAAGTAAAGTTACCAGCACGGTAAGGGCAGGATGCAAAGCTGGAAACTGATGGGCGATCTGGAAGAGGGGAGAACAGGTTATTTCCCTAAATGAGAAAATCCTAATGAGCTTGCTTAGCCCTCATTTGTTCTAAATGCCAGTGATTTTTTTAGAGACTTGCTATGTAATCAGAATTAGATGTAAACTCTTTTTCATTTTTTATGATTTTAATTAATAATTTTTGCAATCTTCATTTACACACCAATCCCAGATCCCTCTCCCTCTGCTCCTCCTGCTCCCCCAACTTTCCACCTCCCATCCACTCCTCAGAGAGGGTAAGTCTTCCCATGGGGAGTAAGCAAAGTCTGGCACATTACTTTGAAGCAGGATCAGGGCCCTCTCCCCGATATCTAGGCTGAACAAGATATCCATCCAAAGAGAATGGGATCAAAAAAGCCAGTTCAAGCACTAGGGATAAATCCTGGTTCCATTGCCAGTGGCCCCACAGTCTGCCCGAGGCACACAACTGTCAACCCCATCCAGAGGGCCTAGTTTCAGCCTGAAAAGGTTCCCCCGCTGTCATTCCAGAGTCAGTGAGCTCCCACTAGCTCAGCTCAGTTGTTTCTGTGGGTAACCTCATCATGGTCTTGACCCCTTTGCTCATATTATCGCTCCTTCCTCTCTTTGACTGGACTCTGGGGGCTTGGCTCATTGCTAGCTGTGGATCTCTGCATCTGCTTCCATCAGCTGCTGGATAAAGTTTCTAGGATGACAATTAAGGTATTCATCAATCTGATTACAGAGGAAGGCCAGTTCAGGTACCCTCTCCACTATTGCTTAGGGTCTTAGCTGGGATCATCCTTGGGGATTCCTGAGAATTTCCCTAGTGCCATGTTTCTTGCTAGCCCCACAAAGACTCCATCAATCATGATACCTCTTTCCTTGCTCTCCCTCTCTGTCCTTCCCCCATCTCGACCATCCCTGTTCCCTCATGTTCTCCTCCCTGTGTCCCTTTTCCTTTCCCCCTCAGTTTATGCCCTCCCTTCTACCCTCATGCTCCCAATGTTTTCAGGGGATCTTGTCTATTTTCCCTTCCCATGGGGACTCATGTATGTCTCTTTTAGGGTTCTCCTAGTTACCTAGCTTCTCTAGGGTCATAGACTAGAAGCTAATTATCCTTTGTTTTACATCTAATATCCAGTTATGAGTGAGGACATACCATATTTGTCTTTCTAGGTCTGGTTTACCTCACTCAGGATTTTTTTTCTAGTTCCATCCATTTGCCTACAAACTTCAAGATGTCATTTTTTTTTAACCACTAAGTAGTACTCCATTGTATAAATATACTGAATTTTCTTTATCCATTCTTTGATTGAGGCACATCTAGATGGTTTCCAGGTTCTGGCTATTTTGAATAATGCTGCTATGAACATAGCTGAGCAAATATCCCTTTAGTATGAATGTGCATCCTTTGGTTATATGCCCAAGAGTGGTATTGCTGGGTCTTGAAGTAGGTTGATTCCCAATTTTCTGAGAAACTGTCATACTGATTTCCAAACTGGCTATACAAGCTTGCACTCCCACCAGCAATGGAGGAATGTTCCCCTTATTCTGCATTCTCTCCAGTATAAGCTATCATTAGCCATTAGTGTTTTTGAATTTAGTCATTCTGACTGATGTAAGATGGTATCTCAGAATCATTTTGATTTGCATTTCTCTGATGGCTAAGAATATTGAGCAATTCCTTAAGTCCTTTTGGCCATTTGAGATTCTTCTGTTGAGAATTCTCTCTTTAGATCTGTATTCCATTTTTAACTGGATTATTTGTTATTTTGATGTCTAGTTTCTTGAGTTCTTTATATATTTTTGAGATCAGTCTTCTGTCCGATGTGGGGTTGATGAAGATCTTTTCCTATTCAGTTGGTTGCTGTTTTATCTTATTGACTTTGCCTTACAGAAATTTCTAAATTTCAGAAGGTCCCATTCATTTATTGTTGTCTGTGCTACTGGTGTTAAATTTAGGAAGTATTCTCCTGTGCCCATGCATTCATGGCCTCTTCCCACTTTCTATTCTGTGAGGCTCAGTGTGACTAAATTTGTGTTGAGGTCTTTGATCCATTTGGACTTGAATTTTGTGCAGAGGAATAGATATGGATCTATTTGCATTCTTCTACATGCTGACATCCAGTTATGCCAGGACTATTGTTGAAGATGCTTTCTTTTTTTCTATTGTATAATTTTAACTTCTTTGTTAAAAATCAGGTGTTTGTGGGTATGTGGATAAATATCCAGGTCTTTGATTTGATTCCATTGGTCCACCTGTCTGTTTTTGTGCTAATACTAAGCTGTTTTCAGGACTGTAGCCCTGTAATAGAGGTTGATGTCAGGAATGATGAAGCCTCTGGAAGTTCTTCTATTGTACAGGATTGTTTTGACTATCCTGGGATTTGTTTTCCATATGAAGTTGAGTATTGTTCTTTTGAGGTTTATGAAGAATTCTGCTGGGATTTTGATGGGAATTGCATTGAATTTATAGATTGCTTTTGGTAAGATTGCCATTTTGATTATGTTGATCCTAACTAACCAAGAGAATGGGGGATCTTTCTATTTTTTGATATCTTCTTTAATTTCTTTCTTCAAAGTCTTTTTTTTTTGAGACAGGGTTTCTCTGTAGCTTTGGAGCCTGTCTTGGAACTAGCTCTTGTAGATCAGGCTGGCCTCGAACTCACAGAGATCCGCCTGCCTCTGCCTCCCTAGTGCTGGGATTAAAGGCATGTGCCACCACTGCCCCGGCTCTTCAAAGTCTTAAAATTCTTGTTGTACAGGTCTTTCACTTCTTTGGTTAGTGTTACTCCATGATATTTTAGGTTGTTTGTGGCTACTCTATAGGGTGATGTTTCTCTGATTTCTATCTCAGTCCTTTTATCACTTGTATATAGGAGGGCTACTGAAGATTTTGAATTGATCATATATCATGCCACATTACTGAAGGTGTTTATCAGCTGTAGGATTTCCCTGGTAGAATTTTTCGGGTCGCTTATATATACTATCATATCATCCGCAGATAATGAAATTTTGTCTTCTTCCTTTCCAATCTGTATTCCCTTGATCTCCTTTTGTTGTCTTATTGCTCTAACTAGAACTTTGAGTACTATATTGAATAGCTATGGAGAGAATGGAGAGCCTTGACTTTTTCCTGATTTTAGTGGAATTGCTTAGAGTTTCTTTCCATTTAATTTGATGTTGGCTGTTGCCTTCTTGTATATTGCTTTTTATTATGTTTAGATATGTTCCTTGCATCCCTGATATCTCCAAGACCTTTATTATGAATGAGTATTGGATTTTGTAAAATGATTTTTTAGCATCTATTAAGCTGATCATATGGTTATTTATTTCAGTTTATATGGTGGATTACACTGACAGACCATCATATGTTGAACCATCCCTGCATCTCTGGGATGAAGCCAACTTGATCATGATGGATGATTTTTATGTATTTTTGTATTTAGTTTGCCAGTATTTTATTGAGTATTTTTGCATCAATGTTCTTGAGGGAGATTGGTCTGTAGTTATCTTTCTTAGTTGAGTCTTTGTGTAGTTTGAGTATCAAGGATATTGTAGCCTCATAAAAACAGTTTGGCAGTGTTCCCTCTGTGTCTATTGTGTGGAACAATTTGAAGAGTATTGGCATTAGTTCTTCTTTGAAGCTCTGGTAGAATTCTGTGCTGAAACGTCTATCCCTGGAGGGTTTTTTTGGTTGGGAGACTTTTGATGATTGCTTCTATTTACTTAGGGGTTATAGGTGTATTTAAGCTGTTCATCTGATCTTAATTTAATTTTGGTATATGGTACCTAGCCAAAAAAATGGTCCATTTATTTTAGATTTTCCAATTTTGTGGAGTACAGGTTTTCAAAGTATGAGCTAATGATTCTCTGGATTTCCTCAGTGTCTGTTGTTATGTTCCCTTTTTCATTTATAATTTTGTTAATTTAGATGTTCTCTCTCTGCCTTTTGGTTAGTTTAGAGAGGGTTTGTCTATCTTGTTGATTTTCTCAAAGAACTAGCTCTCTGTTTCATTGATTCTTTGTATTTTCTTTGTTTCTATTTTATTGATTTCAAGTTCTCAATTTGATTATTTCCTGTCTTCTGTGCCTCCTGGGTGAGTCTCCTTTTTGTTCTAGAATTTTCAGGTATGCCATTAAGTTGCTTGTGTCAGATTTTTCCACTTTCTTTTTTAATTGATTTTATTGTGCTATATATTTTTATCTGCTCCCAACCCTTCCTCTCCCCTCTTCTTCAACCCTCTCTCATGGTCCCCATGCTTCCAATTTACTCAGAAGATCTTGTCTTTTACTACTTCTCATGTAGATTAGATCCATTTATATCTCTCTTGGGGTCCTCTTTATTGTCTAGGTTCTCTGGGATTGTGATTTGTAGGCTGGTTTTCTTTGTTTTATGTTTACAAATTACTTATGAGTGAGCACATATGATAATTATCTTTCTGGATCTGGGTTACCTCACTCAATATGATGTTTTCTAGCTCCATTTGCCTGCAAATTTCAAGATGTCATTACTTTTCTCTGCTGTGTAGTATTCCATTGTGTAAATGTACCACATTTTCCTTATCCAATCTTCTGTCCGGGGCATTTAGGTTGTTTCCAGGTTCTGGCTATGAAAAACAATGCTGCTATGAGCATAACTGAGCACATGTCCTTGTGGTATGATTGAGCATCCTTTGGATATATACCCAAAAGTGGTATTACTGGGTCTTGAGGAAGGCTGTTTCCTAGTTTTCTGAGAAATTGCCATACAGATGTTCAAAGGGCCTGTACCAACTTGCACTTCCATCAGCAATGCAGAAGTGTTCCCCTTTCCACACAACCTCTCCAGCATAAGTTGTCATCAATGTTTTTGATCTTGGCCATTCTTATAGGTGTAAGATGGAATCTCAGAGTTGTTTTGATTTGCATTTCTCTGATGACTAAGGATTTTGTGCAATTCCTTAAGTGTCTTTCAGCCATTTTAGATTCCTCTGTTGAGAGTTCTCTGTTTAGGTCTGTACTCCATTATTTATTGGGTTATTTGTTTTTGTTTTTTTGTTTTTTTTTGATGACCAATTTCTGGAGTTCTTTGTATATTTTGGAGATCAGACCTCTGTCTGATGTGAGGTTGGTGAAGATCTTTTCCCATTCTGTAGGCTCCAGTTTTGTCTTCTTGACCATGTCCTTTGCTTTACAGAAGATTTTCAGTTTCAGGAGGTCCCATTTGTTAAATTTTTCTCTCAGTGTCTGTGTTACTGAGATTATATTTAGGAAGTGGTTTCCTGTGCCAATGTGTTCAACTGTACTTCCCACTTTCTCTTCTATGAGGTTCAGTGTGGCTGACTTTATGTTGAGGTCTTCAGTAATGTAGCAAGATAAAAGATTAACAAAAAGAAATTAGTAGCCCTCCTGTACACATATGATAAATGGGCTGAGAAAGATATCAGAGAACCATCACCCTTCACAATAGCCACAAATAGCATAAAATAGCTCGAAGTAACTCTTACAAAACAAGTGCAAGACTTGTATGACAAAAACTTTAAATCTCTGAAGAAAGAAATTGAAGAAGATACCAGAAAATGGAAAGATCTCCCATTCTCTTGAGTAGGTAGAATTAACATAGTAAAATTGGCAATTTTACCGAAAACAATCTATAGATTCAATACAATGCCCATCAAAATCCCAGTGAAATTTTTCACAGACCTTGAAAGAACAGTGCTCAACTTCATATGGAAAAGCAAAAAACCCAGAATAGCCAAAACAATTCTGTACAATAAAAGAATTTCTGAAGTCATCACAATCCCTGACTTCAAACTTTACTACAGAGCTACAGTACTGAAAACAGTCTGGTACTGGCATAAGAACAGACAGGAGGACCAATGGAACTGAATTGAAAACCCAGATATTAATCCACACACCTGATTATTGACAAAGAAACAAAAAATATAAAATGGAAAAAAGAAAGTATATTTAACAAATGATCCTGGCATAACTGCATATCAATGTGTAGAAGAATGGAAGTAGATCCATATTTATCACCACACTCTTTATGTAGGCACTTAGTGCTATGAACTTTCCTCTTAGCACTGCTTTAATAGTGTTCATAGGTTTGGGTATGTTGGGCACTCATTTTTGCTGAATTCAAGGAAGTCTTCAATTTCTTTCTTTATTTCTTCCTTGACCCAGGGGTAATTCAATTGAGCATTGTCCAGTTTCCATGAGTTTGTCTGCAATTAGTGTTATTGTTGAATTCTAACTCTAAACCATGGTGATCCAATCAGATACAGGGGTTATTCTAATATTTTTTGTATCTGTTCAGGTTTTCTTTGCTACCAAGTATGTGGTTAATTTTAGAGAAGGTTCAACTAGGTTCTGAGAAGAAGGTATATTATTTTGCATTTTGGTGAAATATTCTTTAGATGTCTGTTAAGCCCATTTGAGTCATAACATCTGTTAGTTCTCTTATTTCTCTGTTAAGTTTCTGTCTGGCACACCTGTCCATTGGTGAGAGTGGGGTGGGTGTTGAAGCCTCCTACTATTAGTGTGTGGGGTTTGATTGCAACTTAAGATTTAGTAGTATTTCTTTTACATATGTGGGTGCTCTTACATTTAGGGCATAGATGTTGAGAATTGAGACTTAATCTTGATGGATTTTTATATATCCCCATACACAAAACTTAAGTCCAAATAGATCAAAGACCTCAACATAAATCTAGTCACACTGAACCTCATAGAGTAGAAAGTGGGAAGTTGTCTTGAAGTCATGGGCACTACTTCCTAAATATAACTCAAGTATCACAGGCACTGAGAGAAACAATAAATAAATGGGACCTCCTGAAACTGAGAAGCTTCTGTTAGGCAAAGGACACAGTCAATAAAACGAAACAGCTGCCAACTTGATGGGAAAAGATCTTCACCAACTCCACATTAGACAGACAACTTCTCTTTGTAACAGACAGAGATCACTATAGAAAACCACAACTTATCAAAGTGCATTATTGTGGAACCCAGTCCCAACATACACATCTATAGAAGATTGCCATACCTAAGGTTCAGGGAATATTGCAAAAGAGGAGGTAGAAATATTGTAAGAGACAGAAAATTATGGAATTTGCTGTGAGGATGTTTCTCCTAGTAATATCAGAAGGTACGGCCATAAAGTCTCACCAATATGACTTCCCAAACATGAGCTGAACAATGATGATACCAATAGATACGACAAAAGAGATGGGAAAAAACCCACATGGCCTCAACCCTACATAAAGAATTAGAGGCAACTGAGGAAAGTTGGGAGTGGGAGAGGTGATCTTCCCCAGGGACGAGAACATCATTTGGTTGTCCAGTGCCAAATGGTTCGTCCTGAAAACATATAAGCAGCACTATACAGACCAAGCAGGTTTTATTTAGGAATATATATGTGTATACATATACATAAATCTATGCAATAACAATGAACAAAGGCCATGAATTTGAAGGCGAATAGGAAGGAGAACGTGGAGGTTTTGGAGGGAGGAAAGTGGAGGAAAAATGTGGTAATTACATTATAATCCCAAAAAGTAAAAAAAGAAGATAAAATAAAAAAGAAGAAACTTAAAATCCATGAAACTGTGCTCAATACAAAAGAAAGTTATTTAATTATAATATATAATGGTGCAGAATAGAAATGCCCATCTAATCTCTTTTCATAATGTTTTTATTTGAAAGTTCTTTACAATAAAGTTTAATAAAAATAGATGTGTAATTAAAATGTCTATTCTAAAAAGAAATAATGGGAAGACAGTGAAGAAAGATTGGACTAATGCAAAAGCAAAACCCAGCAGGGCAAAATCAAACCATGTGGGTCCATGTGATAGATAGTATTAATTGTCAACTGGACAATTAGGAGGCAAGCCTCCAGGCACACCTGTGAAGAATTGTCTAGATTAAAGCTAGCCTCTGAGAATGTCAGTGAGGGATTGTATTGGGTAATTTAATTGATAAAGGAAGATCTACTCTAATTGTGAACAATATCATTCTCTGGGTGGGGGAGCTTGGGTTGTCTAAAGTGGAGAAGGTGAGCTGAATTGCTCTGCTCTGACTAGAGACGTAATGCAACCAGCTTTTACAAGCTCCTGCTGCCTTGACTTCCCTGCACGATAAACCATAACTGTGAAGTGTGAACTAAAACCCCATTTCTTTTAAGTTGCTTTTGTCCAAGCATTTTATCACAGCTGAGAAAGGACACTAAGGCGATCTATGTCTGGCATCCGGACAACAGGGTAGCATCTGTGCTTCAGAGTGTCCAGGTAGCCCGGTTTCCCTGTGCTGTGACTGCATATACACATGGCCTCTCTTTTGGGCTCACTTAGCTTGGTGCCTATAACTTCCCTCCCATTTTCCTTACATCTCCTCCACAGAGTCTCCATTGCAGCTTAGGCTCCGCTTGCCGAGGCATTCCATTCAAGGAATCTGGCTCTACTAGGAATTAAATGCTTGGGCTTGTTGACTTTTTTTCTAGAGCCCTGACTCAAGATGCGGTGACTCTGTAAGTCTTGCGTTTTGCATGCCCACGGAACACCACCCCAGGAATGATGCTCGTTTTGCTACAAGGCTCCTCTTCTGTTGTCCCAGTGCTGAGAGCAGTGTTTCTGTTAAACTGTGTTGAGCTCTTTAGAAATTATAGTTGCTTTGTCTGTGCCTGCTTTGTCTGCAACTTCCTACATCCCTACACTTTCATACTTCATGCTTTTCACATATTTATCCTTTGATTCTTGCTCCCTTATATAAATACAGCTAAAATCGGAGAGACTTAATCATGTCACACCCTGAATGCTATGCAGTCTCGAAATTTCCTCTGCAAGTAAATCAGTCCATTACTTTTCAATTCAGTCTCAATCAGATTCTCTGGACTCAGACAAAATGTAGCCAGATTCTTTACCATAATGTTGCCCGAATGACTTCTAATCCAATTTTTTGTTACTCTCTGAAACCTTGTGAGTACTGCCTTAAAAAAAAGAGAACGTAAGTGTTCATTAATTCTTGGGGAATTTCTTGTCATGTACTCCAATCCCGCTCATCTCCCAGTTTCTCCATATTTACTCCTCATCCCTGTAAAGTCACTGCCAAGAGAAACTTCCAAGAAGAAAAACATTAATTAAAAACAGAACAAAACAAACAGAAAAACCTACCTCGCTCTTCTGTCTTTCCAACACCTCTTTATTCATCCTGGTGGCACTGGGAGCTCTGGTGTGCCACTCAGTGCCACTCAGTGTATCAGCCCCACCCACATAATGTTCATTGTGATGAACATTTTTGTTCAAGGCCTCTGGCCTGCCATCATCACTGGACCCTCACTGAAATTCCTCTCGGGTATCCTGTTGTTGCCCAAGTAGTGGAGATCCATAGGTCCAGTCCCTTCAAGCACTCCAGCAGGTCAAAGATGGGGTAGATATTAGGGTAGGCCAATCGAAGGCCAGGATGTGGATCTGGGTGGTGGTTCAGCTGATCAGTCTGGGCCACTGGGATTGCCTACCTGAGGTGAGGGGCAGAGCCAGCCCTCCTAGGCCCATGTCACTGGGGCTAGCTCTCTCCTGCCTGTGGGAAGGTGTGGGGCCATTTCTTTTGAGTGTGGGGTCCAGCTCACCCATGAAGGGCAGGTCCATCTCTCTTGTTACTGTGTCCAGCAAGGGTCAAAGCCAGTGAGGAACATGGCTCTCAAATTTCAACACACATGTTTCCTGTGACACTCTGTGGTAACACGGGCCATGGACATCATCACAGAACTTTGCTGCAGCAGGAAAAAGGGCCCAGACATGGCTCATGATAGCAGCTTGGGCTGGAAATCACCATGGCTCTGGTGGCAGCACGGGCCACCCAATGAGTATGGCCCCAGTGGCAGCATGGTCCTCGGATCCACATAACCTCAGGTGGTAGTGCAGGCCCCTAACTTCTTTCTGTATGGTTGTCAATGGTATCAGGAGCCACAGACTCTGACTGTCCTAGGGCCATGGACCCAGACATGATCCTCAGTTGCAGCTCAGGCCTGGATGTCACCATGGTCCCGATTGGAAGCACAGGCCACCCAGATTAGCACAACCCCAGCAACAGTACAGCTCTTTGATACCAACATGGATTCAGGTGTCTGATCAGACCCCAGTCATCTGCATGGCCTTCAGTGGTTACTGAAATCATGGACATCAATACAGACTCTGGCTGCTGCAGAGGCACGGACCCAGACATGTCCCCTGGCAACAGTTCAGATCCAGGTGTCATTATGTCTCCCAGTGACAGCACAGGCCACTCAGATCAACTTAGCTCCAGCAGCAGCATGGCCCCTGAATACCAAAATGGCCACAGGTAGCAGTCCTGACCCTGGGCATCCCCAAGGTCCTTAGTGGCAACATGGATCATGGATGTCAACACAGATCCTGGTTGCAGGAGGATCACTGACCCAGGCATGACCCTAGGCACAATCCAGGCCTGAATGTTACCCTGGTCTCAGGTGGCAAGCAGGCCACCAACACCAGCCCATTCTTCACGGCCTTCTTTTCTTCAGATCTGCCTCTTACCACAACACACGAACTGTTTTGCTTCTCTTTCTCTCCTGTTTCTCCACCATATACTTGCTCATCATAATGGCACCCACCCACCCAGCACCACAAGGCACCATGCAGGCTTGCTGATACCTTCAGCCAGCCTGGACTGTGAGGATCCAGGCTGGCCCATAGGTGTCTTTTACCCGCCTGAGCAGTGCGGTACCCGGAAGGGCTGTGGATGCCTTCAGCCAGCCCAGATGTCAGCACAGCTTTTATTTTAGGACTTGATTCGTGTGCTTATTTTCTGTGTTTCTGCTCTAATGGTCCCAAACGGCTGCTTCAGAACTCTAGAGATTGTCCTGGAATCCGAACTTCTAGTCTCCTCTCACATGCCAGCTCTGAAGGTTTAAGGATCACAAAAGGGCGGGCTCATTGCAATCCCACTCCTGTTATCAATTTCATGTATTGGTTACTTCTCTTATCGATATCAAAATACCTGACAGAAGCAGCTGGAGGGAGGAAAGGTTTGCTTGGGGTTTCAGTTTCAGTCCATCGTGATAAAGACATGATGGGGCTCGTGGTGGCAAAAGTGTGTGTGTGTGTGTGTGTGTGTGTGTGTGTGTGTGTGTGTGTGTGTGTGAGAGAGAGAGAGAGAGAGAGAGAGAGAGAGAGAGAGAGAGAGAGAGAGAGAGAGAGAGAGGATCACAATTCTGTTTCAGGAAACAGAACAGGTCTAGAAACAGCAAATAGGACTGGAAGCAGGAACAGGACTGCTATGGGGCTTGGCAGTAACGTGCCAAGCTTGACCACTAGTGGCCTCCATTTATCATCTAGGTCTGTCCCTTGAAGGTATCCAGCCAGTGTCGTCAGCTGGACAACAAATGCTCAAATACACGTTCTAGTGGGAGATATTTCATCATCAAACTGCTGCGTTTCCAATTAGGTGATGACAAATGCCAGAGCTGGGGTTTTAATGGTAGGGCTATTTAGGGTTGTATGTTAAGAGAATGTACATGTTATCAGTGCTTGTTACATTTACTTACATTCTCAGCTCCAGAGTCATTTGGTTCCCAGCCTGGAGACAAGCTAAAGGTAACAGGAATGTAGGTAGTATGGGGGTTCTTAATTGGACCTCATGGTACCATATAGTGACATTTACAAACGTTTTTTCTACAAAGTAGAGGGTAAGTGTGCCCTGCCTGCCAGTGGCCGAGTAGGTGCCAAAGATAATGACCAAACAGAGCAGGGTTGATTTAATTGATTCTACCACATTTGGTTTAAAGACAAAGGCCAATGTAGGGCAGGAGCAGCCAAGCAGAGATTGCCTTTTATGCACAGAAAGTGTCCACACTATCATAGAACTATGTCAGTAGGGGGGGTGGTTCAAATAAACTCCCTAAAATGTCTTGGCAACATATCCTAAGTCCAAAGCAGACAGTGAGTTGGTGTGGGTTCCCTTCTTCCTTGAGTCTAATGTTCGGGTATTGACTGGGGGACAGAATGGGGCAGCCTCAGGCTTCTGAAGCAGATGACCAGGTCTTTGCCCAAAGTGGGAAGGTGGAGAGCTTGGAAACTCTATGAGAAAGGTGGCGGCCTGGGAGGAATTCCTAGAATGAGCTGCAGGGAATTAGAGAGGGTTAATTCCCCACAGAACTGGAGAAGTACATATTTTACCTTTCCAAGGGAAGAAAAATTAACACTGAACAAAATAAAACCCAAATCTCCAGATTCTCACATACACAAAATATTGTTGGCACACCTCATAATACAATGGGTAAACTGTCCTCATTTTCCCTCAGGGAGGAGTCTGAAGCCGTGAGGTCTTGGGAGCTATAGTGACCGGATGCTAGTTGGGGTTATGGAAAAGTCTCCTTCCCCTCTTGTCTTACCTTCCATGCCCCACCTGGCCCCTGGAAGCCCCATTCTACAGGGAGCTTTGCTTTTCTGATCTTGCCCTTCATATTGGAAACCAGATCATAGATGCTTCACATGGGATCTATGTGACTCCCTTCATTTGTGTGGGTACCACACACCTAGTTATGGGTTTGAATAGGTATGAGAAAGAGGGACCCATCCTGCTTAGACTGGGATGATATATGACAGTCTCAGGGACCTGGAGATACATGGCATATGCATGCAGCTGTCCAGTACAATGGAAATGGGTTATCGCTGGGTGGTGGTGGCACATGCCTTTAATCCCAGCACTTGGGAGGCAGAAGCAGGCAGATCTCTGTGAGTTTGAGGCCAGCCTGGTCTATAAGACCAGGACAGGCTCCAAAGCCATAGAGAAACCTTGTCTTGAAAAGCCACAAAAAAAAAAAAAGAAAAAGAAATGGATTATCTAACAGTTCCTGATTCTGGAAGGCTGGGATTGAGGTGTCAGCAGGGCAGCTATCTTCTGACGTATTTTTCCTTAACTTGCAGACAGCCATGCCTCCCCGAGTCTCTCCATGTTTTTTGGACTGGTTATCTCTTATTATAAGAACACCAGTCAGAATGCATTAGCACTCTCGAGGCCTCAACAAGCCAATTCCCTCATTACTGTTCCCTTCTCAAAATACAGTCACATTCTGAGATTCTGGGAAATGAGGACTTCACACGGGCAGGCGTCAGAGATATCTGTGTGCCTTCACGGCGCTGGGTGATGAAGTGGACACAATGAAGAGTGAAAGGCACTTGCTTCCTCCCTAGTACTGGGCAGCTTCACTTTAGCAGTGGGATGACAGAACTGCTTTCACAATGATAGAGCAGGACAGAACACTAATGAAGAGAGCCACCCTTGGGCTCGGGAGAGTGGGGTCATTCCTCTTTGTAATGGTGACAAGACTCTCCTTGACATAACTTCGTCAGTCTATCCTGGGTCCTTCCCGACTGAACCTGACCTTGGACTTCATTCTATGTTCTGGTGGAATCCAATTTTATCTCGAGTCTCACTGTATCAGTTTAGCAAAAAGCCTCTATCCTGAGTGTCTGACCATGCTGAGTGTATTAGTACTCTGGCCTGCCCTCCAGTGAGAATGCTGTTGCATTTGTGTAATGAGAGTCCTCTTTACTCTGCAGGTTTCCTCTAAATAGCTTTCTAACCACTGACCCTGGATTGTTTATAAATCCCCACTTGACCTTAAGTCAGAATTAAGCTCCAAATTTCATGTAGAACCAAGTTTTAGACCTTTTTTCCCCCTAATTAAAGCAAAATTTAAGGTTGGCAAGGCCAATCTGTCTCATCCTCTGGAAGAATCTTTTGAAGTTCCATCTCACCTTGGTTGGAAAGGGTGTCATCAAGAAAGCAAACAGGAAGTATTAGGATGGAGAGTTGGGAGAAAGGAGCCTTAGGTGGGAATGCAGATTAGTAAGTACTGTGGAGATCAGGAGAGCAGCTTTGCAAAAAACTAACATTAGAGATACCATGTGATCCATCCATTACCTCTCTTGATGCAGCTGATTACAATTTCTCACTGCAAGTCTCCCTACTTGTCTCAGTACTAACCAAGAAAGCATCAATTTCTATTCTCTCAGCCCCCAACCAATACAGCTCTGAAAGACTGCCATTGCTGAGTGTGCCTATTTTCCTGACCTCTGACTCAAGAAACAAGGCTTTTTTTTCTCATTCTCTTTTTCATTTCTCTCCTCCCAGCATCTATCCGATGCTATTACATGATACTACCAAGAACTACTACAGCTTGCCTCATATGGAATTATCCTTCGCTTTCCTTCAAAGTCCATCTTTTAACTTGCAAAAGTGACTCTATGTTCTCTGGTGTAATATACATTCCTGATTCAGTAGACCTGGAGGACAAGAGAGAATTTGCATTTTTAAAAAACAGGTTCTGATTAGGAGAGCATGCTCAGAAGACATAGACAACCAGTAGAGGAATCGGGAATAGTGAAGACACTTCAACACTGACCACAGAATAGTTTCTGCCTAAAAGACTAAAAAGAGAGAAGTATGCTGAAATTTAACTTACTGAACTAGCTTATGAAAACTCCTGGGATGTTTAGGAGAAGATGGCTGTAATTGGACTCCTTTGCATTTTTTTCTGTCATTTATACTGCTACATTTTCAAACTCCAACCATCATTTTGTTTCTAGGCAGTTTATTGGATTAGATTCAGGACTTGGTGGCTATGGTAGATATCTCAGATTTTGGCCGATATCAGAGTTCTGTGGGAACCTCCTGAGGGGCTCTGGGTTCTGGTGTCTCAGCAAAAGTAATTGGACAGAGACACCTGGCAGAAAAAGGAATAACTTATTAGAAAAGATGCACTTTGAAGCTGGAGAAAGTTTAGAAGCTCGGTGGCAACAATGTGCAAAGAACCGGGACTTTGATGCCGCATTTTGTGGGTTGTTTGTCTCATGCACATAATGGTGTTTTCCTGGGACTGGGGTGAGTCCTCTGTTCCTTTCTGGCAACAGCTTTCTTGCATGCTAATTTTACAGCCCTTACAAAAAGTCTTGCCCACCCTGCTCCTCTCCTTGCATCCTCACCACTCTGCTAGTAGCCCCCCTTAGTAACTAGAGGCTAGTATTCAGGACCATCATGGTCTCCATTAGGAGCAGGTCTGGAGCCTGGGCTGGATGTTTCTCCAGAACACCAGGACTGTCCTATTTTCTCTGGCCTTACCTTATTTTCAGCCCTAAGCAGTGGCAGGCCATCAATAAAGTGCTTTCCTGGGGGCCTAGTTTGACATTCAGGCCCACATCTATCAGCAACTGCTCAGGCCTGTATCAGTGTGTGTGTGTGTGTGTGTGTGTGTGTGTGTGTGTGTGTGTGTGTGTGTGTGTGTGTGTGTGTGTGAGAGAGAGAGAGAGAGAGAGAGAGAGAGAGAGAGAGAGAGAGAGAGAGAGAGAGAGAAAATGAGATCAGGGAACTAGTGTACACATTCCAGAGACAGGGTGAAGTGTATTCTCAGTCTCCCAGCTTCCGGAAAGATAAGATAATGAAGCTCTTTAGTCTAGTAAACTCTGTGTGTAAAGTCTGTGTCAACTTAGCCACAAACCTTTTGATCTAAAATGATGTCCTACCTGCAGGATATACTATGGTAATTCTGGCTCAAAGCTTGTGGGAGTAACCAACCAATATCTGATTTAATTTAAGGCCCACTCCATGAGATGGAATCCATACTTGACACTGGTTGGGTGGATGACCAAGAATAGATAGTCCAGAGACCTAGGGTAAAACCAAATATTACTGGTCTAAACAAAAAAAAAGTAACAATAAAATGACACCTATATTGTCAGTTTTTAGTCACGTTGTTCTTTGTCCTGCAGGATGTCTGGAAGTCTCTTTCATGAACTAGGAACCCTGAAGGACCATCTCACCTTTAGGCAAGTTCAGCATTCATTTCTCTGTGGGTCCTGCATGTCCAGTTCATACAGCATAGCAACAACAAGTCCAGGCAAGAGCAGTTTCTTGCCCAGATGGCTAGCTAAATCCATTAAGAGCCTCTTCGATGCCCATCATCCTCTTGAAGTAGATTGGTGCTTCCAGGAGGAGATGTGTCTCATTGTCGTGAAAAGTCCTAAGTTCTTTTAACTTTTAATAATCATTTAAATGTCATATTCTGTAGTCTTTGAAAGATTTGAAAAATAACTATCTAACTGAACTCTATATATATCTAGAAAACCTAACTAACATGACTATAAGCTTGACTATTAAATATGATTATCTATTAACCTATATTTCTTAATTACACATTACATTTTTAAATGGGCTGTACAAACACAATACCTTAATTAAAGACAAAAAATATATATATAACAAAATTGACATAAAATTTGTATCAATAAACCAAGATTCATATCAGTGCAAAGTATTCATATCTATATAATATCCCCTTTAAATGTAAATAAACATTTATAAACAATATTTGGGAATGTGGATGTAGTTCTTTCCAAACTACTTCCTGCTGTTTATTGGGCAAAGTAATTTTTTGAGGGGTGTTCAAGGTGATCTTTCAGGGGATCTTGGGCCATCAAACCACATTAGTCTGAAGGATTCTACAGGTTCTTATCTTCTGTGGAAACAAAAGCAGAACCTCTTTTCCAAAGCAACGTATCCTTAAATCCATAGTTTAAAATCAAGATACCTTTAGAGTATTTTTCTGCTTTAGTTTAACAGTCTGTACAATGAAATGACTCTCTGTACTTAGCTCATTTACAGTCAAAAAAATTCAAAGAAAACATAATAATATTCTCTGTGAATTTTTTATTTTCACGAGGTTTATTTTTCTTTATTCCTTTTAATCTATGTCTGTCTGTACTCTGTCTCTTTAAAGACTTTGTTTTACTATTTTTTTTGTAAATGTTTTACTTCTTTTCCAACTCTCTATACTCTTTCTCTTTTCTCTCCCAAGCCTACGTACATTTGTCCAGCATTGTGATCCATTTAGAGGTCTTTTTCATCTGAATTTGTCTTTATTGCATATCTGTAATCCTTTTCTGACCAGAAGTGCTTCTTAAAATGCTAAGCCCTTCTTATGAATTTAAGCAGCAGCATTTCTAGGGGAAATACAGCACTGCCTGCTTGCTCTGCCTAGTTCTGCATGATGGAGCTGTTTGCTGCATCTGAAAGCCAAGTATATTGCCCCATTTTTAGGCACACAGCCATTAAGCAAGTTGTAGCATTCTGTTCACAAACCCCATTTAAATGCTCTGGTCATCAGAGTTTGGCAGCATGGCTCAGGAAAGAACAGCCTTTTCAAAACAGCATAGCTTTTTTTCCTGCTACTGCTGAATCAGGAAAACCTCTCTTAAAGGAGCCATGCCTCTTTTTGCTCCTAGCAAATGGAACCCAGCCAAGAAAATGCTGCTACCAAACCATGCTTAACTCTGTTCTTTTGCATCTAGGATTTCTTTTTAAGCTTTCTCAGGTTTTATGTTGATTTAGTCAACCATGTTGGTATGCCATTTTGTAGGAAGGAGGCTGCTAGTTCATTTCCTGGCCACCCAGACTCCCAAAATAATCACACAGAAACCATATAAATCACTGCTTGGCCCATTAGCTCTAGCTTCTTATTGGCTAACTTTTACATCTTAATTTAACCCATCTCCATTAATCTGTGCATCACCATGAGGTCATGGCCTACCAGCAAAGTTTTGGTATGTCTGTCTTCGGTGGTGGCTCCATGGCTTTTCTCTGCTTCCTTTCTCCCAGCATTCAGTTTAGTTTTCTCCACCTACCTAAGTTCTGCTCTATCAACAGGCCAAGGCAGTTTCTTTATTCACCAATGGTATTCACAGCATACAGAGGGGAATCCTACATCAGTAGGGGGGCAATATGGGAGATGTTAGAGGGAGGAAATAGAAGGCAGGAAATGATGTGATTGTAATTTAATTTAAAAAACTGACAAAACCAAATGTCATCTCTGGGCCCCTGTCTTGATTGCTTTTTGCATTGCTGTAATAAAATACTCTGATGATTTAGAGAAGGAAGTGCTAATTGTGACCCACAGCTCCAGTGTGTAGTCTGTTATGGTGGGGAAATGACAGCAGCAGGAGTTTGGGGTCATACTTTATCAGCAGTCAGTGAAGAAGCACAGAGTGATACATGCTTATTATGCTCAACCCACTTTCTCCTTCTTCTTTAGTCCAGGATCCCAGTCCAGAGAATGCTGCCACTCAAAGTGTAGTGAGTGGGTATTCTCACTGCAATTAATCTAATTGGTATAACTCCACAGGGGCAGGCAGTTGTGTAACTCTCTATCACGTAAAGTGGGTAGTAGAGATTAACTATCACTACTCCCTGGTGTCATCTTGGGACACGCAGCTCCTTCCTCTCAGTTCTGCATCTCCCCTGGTCCCCTGTAGTCTCTTCAGCAGCTCCCATGATGCAGGATTCACATCGAGTACATTTCATGACATTTTCTTTGGGAGTCAAGAACAAAGCTTTTGACTACAATGGACATACTTGTCCAATGACTATTCAATCATCCCCATAAGCATTGCATAACAAAGCAGCCTTCTTTATTTACTAGTGTTAACTACTCAGGCACAGGATCTTTTCAAGTGACATCGTTATCTTGGAGATACCTAGTCTGAAAAGCATGCAAGAACCTCAGAGGCTGCAAAATCCAAGACTATAAGACAGAAATATCTAATCCCTCTTGACTGAGATTTGAAAAAAAAATCGTCTATCCCTCAATTTAAAGACAGTAAGAATTACTACTTTTCTTTCCTGGTTATAGAAAGAGGTGGAGATTTTCATAGAAAGGCCTTGAAAATTGCTTCAGTGTTTTACTGTCTAGAAGTCTGAAATGGTCCTAATGTGAGGTACACAAATTGGCACCAGAAGGCTGGTTCCTACATAGATGGTGATCTCCTAGTTGTTCCAATCCTGAGTCAGTGCAGATGCAGAGATTTTGGCAAACTCTTTTTTATGTGATAGTGTGAAATTGTCTCCTAAATATATAACCAGCTGTTTCATATTATTCTGTAAATTACAGTAATTTTTGTAATTAGGACAAAATACACAAATATTTTTCTTGGCAAAATGTTTTAATAGCTGATGCCCTTTGACCTTGAAGGAATGATCTTTGTCCCATCAGGAGATAACTCAGAAGGTGATTAATTAAGTCCAATTAATACAGTCATTTTTACAATGGTGACTTGGACAGCTCATTAATGAAAATGTTGAAAGGACATAATAATTGTTCCTTCCTGTTTTCCCACCAAAATTGAAAGCAGAGTGTGGTAGAGGATCTCTACTGCCCTGGTTTTCAGTGATATAAATGTGAGTATATTGAGCAGTCCATTCGGGTCCTAAACTTGAGACTAGAATCCTTGTGAGCTTCCCATATGTAGCTAGACCCATCTGTGGAATGAGGCTTTTGAATTTAATATCATTGAAAAGCAAAGAGTCCTGCCAACATCTTGAAATTTTTATTCTCATCTCATTGTTTAGCTTTGACAAACCCCTATTTCAAATAGCAGGCTTCATCTTGTTAAAGTCCCATGTTTTCTCTTCTCCCCTTCCAGTGACCTTCAAGGAGCCTTTGAACTTCCTGAAGAAGTTTGTCCATGTTTTTAAGAGCTACCAAAAATAAAGTAAAATAATAAAAAAGTATGTGTACACCATATTCTGAGGCATGTACATGTTTTGTCAACTTTTATGTGTTTGTCTGCTGGTAACGTCAGCACAGGATCCTGTGCATACTAAGGGTATGTTGTACACTGAGGGGTATGCCCAACTTTTGTTCTGTGAACCCAATGATACTGAGCACACAATGACCTTTCTGTCTAGTACTAGTGTTAAGACCAACTGTCCTTCAACTGTAGCTCTGTCTTGTCCTTGGTGAATGAGAGAAAAATATGTGCAACTGTAGCTGTAATAAAAAGATGTAAATTGAATTATTTGCATGCCAGAAAAGGCTGCAGCTACTAAATTTTCTAAGTGTAGTAGTTTCTAAATTCAGATTTCTCAAGATAAATTAAAGTCAATGGATGTGGACCTGATAGGAACATCTTGATTCAAATCCAGTCGTTAAGGGTCTAATTTCTAAAAGTTTGTTTGCACATTGCCAATGGAATGCTATTTGCAAAGGCAGGAGGTAGAACTGAATTTATTTCCTTTGAGGTAAAAACTCCTTCTATGGGATTTCAGGTAGACCAATTTATTATCACAATGGCTGACCATCCCCACGTATGAAGGGCAGAGCAATTTCAATAATTTTACTCTAGGGTGTTTGATTTATAGTTTCATTTTTTTCTGACTCTGGGAAGTCGTACCTTCATGTATTCATGCTGACGTTTGGTAATAATTCCAGTGCCATCCTGCTGAGTATTTACAGCTCCTACATTGTCCCAGGAGCCACAGGGGCCACCCTGTCACCAGACACATTTATACATCCAACTTTGAGTTGTAGCACACACTTGCAAGAGGAAAAATGAGGCATCCCTGTGGAAGATGAGCACAGAATGGTCCACAAGGAAAGATTTTGCATGTATTGAAATCCATTGCATTGTATTTGAGAGTGCTAGATAGAAGGTTATGTGATGGAGTGTCTTTTTTAAAATTCATTTCATGAAGCAGTATTCATGAGCTGCTTTTTTCAGATTGTTCAGCTAAGATCCTGACCCAGAATTAATATAACAAGCAGTAATAATTTTTACTGTTTTTGGGATTTTTGGCATATATTATCACACATTTTCATAAGACCTCTATAAAGTAGATATTATCCCTATTTCATTAAATGAGTAAATGAGGTTGGCATGCATTACATAAAATTCAAAAAGTTAAAATTAATTCATTTATTGGAATATATTTATATCAAGGTCTGTCTGACCTTAAAACTATATGCCAGTCCTAGTCCGTGTGTCACCCTTTTTTAGAAGTATCCTCTCTCTTGGATATTAGGTAATGAAGTGAACATGAATAAGAAAATTCACTGAGTTCATAATACCTAAAACAAGCCCAGTGTGAAGTTACGACTGCCTCAAGGCCAGTCTGGAGGAGCTGAAACTGTATGAGAATTTACAGTTTAGCCACCTTCTCCTCTGCACTCTGCCCTGATAACATAACTCCAAGTTCTAGGTGAGTAGTCTAACCACATCCAGGTCATCTTTAGCATCAGGGTGCATTGTTGACAAATTAGGAGGACTAAGCCCACTGGCAGGGTCTCGTCTTTGTTACCAAGAGACAAAGGGGCTGTGTGTGTGTGTGTGTCTTAGTTTTGTAGATAAGGGAATTTTAAAATGGACTCAAGGGAACTAGAAAACAAGTTTATTGGATTTTGAGAAAAAAAAATATTAGGACAGGGCAGCTGTAATGTAGGCAGCTATCAGGAAGAGGGGGATGTATAAGCATCCAAGCATTTCAAGCATTTCATTTCTTTCTCCTTTCACATAGTATTTCAAATTTTAAGGACAATTGCAGAATGTGACCTTTCTTAAAGTTTGTGTGTCATCAAGGAAGCAAGATGTGGAGGCCAAAGCTGATTTTTGAAGGGGAGAGGCCCACCTTCAATGGCATCTAAGCTTGATCATTATCTGACTAACTACCTAATATTTTCACTGTAAGTTTGAAAGTATTTGGGGTTCTTAATAAGTTATCAGTTTTCCTTGTTAATCCTTGATGTTTTGTGACACACTGTGAAATTGCTATCTTATAGGAACTCCTATTAAGGTTATTGATTAGACCAGATTGCCAATCAAGAGGACATATCATGCTTACTCTGGGGAGATTTCTCTAGAGATATGTGTTTATATGCTTATCTAGCACATTTTTAAATTGAAATAGAATTATATCACTTTCCCCCTTCTCCCCCCACTTCCTCCATGCTACTCTCCCTTGAATACCTCCCATGTCCTTCCTCAAGTTGCTAGCATCTCTTTTTGATTATTATTGTTACACATATATGTATATGAGTATGTACAAATATATATAAAATACAACCTGCTGAGTTTATTTTTATTGTATGTGTATATATGGTTTCAAGACTGAGTATAGTTAACCTCCTTGGGTTGAAGCTTTCCTTCTAGTACCTTTGGTAGGGCTGGGATTATGGATAGGTATTGTTTAACTTTGATTTTATCACAGAATATTTTGTTTTTTTTTCCATCTAGGGTGATTGAAAGTTTTGCTGGTTATAGTAGTCTGTGTTGGCATCTGTAGTTTCTTGGTGCCTGTAGGACATCTGTCCAGGACCTTCTGGCTTTTATGGTCTCCAATGAGAAGTCAGGTGTAATTATAAGAGGTCTGACTTTATATGTTACTTGGTCTTTTTCCCTTGAAGTTTTCAATAGTTTTACTTTGTTCTGTGTGTTTAGTATTTTTATTAGTATGTGGTTATTGGACATTTTTTAAGGTCCAATCAATTTGGTGTTCTGTATGCTTCTTGTGCTTTTATAGGCATCTTTTTCTTTGGGTTGGAAAAAATTTTCTTCTATGATTTTGTTGAAAACATTTTCTGGGATTTTGGGCTGGGTTTCCTCTCCTTTTTCTATTCCTATTATTCTTAGATTTGTTCTTTTCATAGTGTCCCAGATTTCCTCAATATTTTGTGTCAGGAATATTTTAGAGTTAACATTTTCATTGACTCATGAAACCATTTCTTCTGTCATACTTTCAATGGCTGAGAGTCTCTCTCTCATCACTCGTGTTCTGTTGGTGATGTACTTCATGTTTGCTTACCTAGATTTTCCATTTCTAGAATTCCCTCAGTTTGTGTTTTCTTTCTTGTTTTTATTTCCATTTTAAGGTCTTGAACAGTTTCCTTTGTTTCTTTTAATTGTCTCTTCCCTATCTCCTGGTTTTCTTTAAGAGATTTACTTATTTCCTCCAACTCTTTGTCTTTTTTTCAGTTTCAGGAAAAAGATTTTTTTCATTTTCTTTTTAAAGATCTCAATCATCTTCATAAAGTTGATTTTAAGGTCTTTTTCTTATGTTTCAGCTATATTGGAATATTCATGGTTTGCTGTAGTAGGTTAGCTGGGCTCCATTGCCTTGGTTATTGTTGACTGTATTCCTATGCTGGTGTTTAGGCATCTGGGGTTGGAATGATTATAGGTCTAGGTGCTGATTTCTGGGTTTGTCTTTATTGGATGGATATTGTGTTCCTTGGTTTCATCTACCTTTCTGATCTTCTGATTGCTATGGCCTGTGGTTGAGGAGAGGGTCTTTACCAGAGTTGGGGACTGAACTTTTTCGTGTCTATCATGGCCCCTGGTTGAGCAGTGGTTCTCTGCCCAAGTTGGGAGCTAGGATATCATGAAATGGAGGGAGTGGGGATTTGGGATAGCATAGGGGAGGGTGTACTAAAAGAGTGGAAAGGACTACAGGTGGGGGGATCTACCTGGATTTCTTGTGGCCACTATGGTCTCTAGTAGAGCAGAGAATCTTTGCCCAAGTTGGTACTTGGATATAGCAACTGATGAGAAGTATCTTCAAGTCTATATTTAGAAGATAACCAGAGGAAATTTAAAATATTGTGCTGCGACTGATAATAGTAGTCAGTGCTTTACCAACTTATCAGAACATCATTGATTAAGGCTAAAACTGAATTTTTAAAATCTTAGTCTAACAATGACATAGAGTAATGTCTATATATGGATCTTAAGTCATCTGTTTAGGTCTTCATAATTTACTTAGATTTTTATTTCCTCAGATGTTTATAATTTGAATTACTTTTTGACTTTTATAAACCTTAAACATTTTTATCCAATCATTTACCATTCGACATACATAAGTGCTGAGAGCACTTTTTGCAAAGCAAGTTCCTTTAAATAGTAAAAGTTACACCTGAAACCTTTTCATTCTTTAGTATGAAGACTTTTAGTAAGATAAACCTGTCCCTGAGTTTTTCTTATTCATCAAGTGACCTAAAAGCTCTACAAAAGTAAGGCCTCATTTTTGTAAATAAAATGCATTGACCCAGAAGCTGCTGCTAAACTGATAAAACTACAGTAGCTGTCTACACCGTCAGTGATCTGAGAAAGATAAATTATGGTAAGTGTAACAAAATGGCCTTTGTATCAGTTAAAATGACAGAGACTTACCAGCTCTCTGGATTATTACCCTACTGTCTTAGCTAGGCTTTCTATTGCTGTGAAGTAACACCATGACCACACCAGCTCTTATAAAGTAGAACATTTATCTGGGGCTCGCTTATAGTTTCAGAGGTTGCATCTGTTATCTTCCTGGCAGGACATGGTAGCACGTAGGCAGACTCAGTGCTGGAGAAGCTGAGAGTTCTACATCTCGATCCACAGGCAACAGGAAGTGAACTGTGTTTCACACTGAGTGTAGTTTGAACAAAGGAGACCTTAAAGCCTGCCCCCACAGTGACACACTTCCTCCAACAAGACCACACCTATTCCAACAAAGCCACACCTTCTAATAGTGCCACTCCCTGTGGGGGCCATTTTCTTTCAAACCACTGTACCTAGGCTCCCGTGGTGGTCCCAATGGTTTCATTGGGGGCAGAGATCATAAGGTCTTCAGCTGTCATACAGAACAACATTACATTTTCAGCTTTCTTCATAGATCAACATCAGCCTTTAGCTTGCCAGACCCAGAAGGTCTGACAGACTTTCCTGAGGAGAAGGAACCTGGAAAAACTGACTTTACATTGATGAGGCAGAATATGACAGTTAACTCAACAGGGTCTATAGTTTGGGTAGAGCCGTGGCGGCAGGCAAAGCGTAGGACAGTTTGCCTAGTGGTTAGTGTGTTATTACAACTCAGGTGGTTTTGTTAATGCCCCATTGTCTTCTTTGGTGACCTTAGGATTGCCGCTAGGATCTGGCCTTTCTGGCTATTACAGGAAGCTTTTCCCATTAAACATTTTAAATACCATATTTAGCAGGTCTCTGAAGAGTTTTAAGGGCCATTTATTAAAGCATATTTGAGCTAAATAAACTTGACTTGTTTTTAGTTACTTGTTTTAGGTTTAGCCTTGAAAACATATCCAGGAAGCTAAATAAAGCTTGTCCCCAGAAGTGAATTACATCTGTAAGGAATCTGGTCATTTATAAGATGGCTATTAATCTGCATGTCTTTAATTATCTTTGACAGTTTACGAAAAATTAGTAACTTTTTTTTTATTATATGTTTCTTTTTTTTCCATACATTGTTTTGTTTTATTTTTTCCATTCAAGAACATAATTAAAGATAAAAAAAAAAATTTTTTTTTCCTTTCTTCCCCTTCTCCCGGTCCCCTCCCACTACCCCCCACCCCTCCTCCCTCCCCCTTCTTCCTTGAAAGAGGGCATGGTGCCCTGCCCTGTTGGAAGTCCAAGGCCCACCCCCATCCC
>PVIU01003519.1:55000-112530 GCA_004026605.1 Ondatra zibethicus | reverse complement strand
ATTGGGATTTTACAGTTTTATTCCTGTTAAATTTAGTCTTAAAAGTTTATAATTCTTCAACCGAAGTGTTTTTAGTATAAATCATGACTGTAGTCCATAGGAAGACCCGTGGTTTTCCTTTCATAGAGCCCCATTGCAGAATATCACCATTTCTAGTATGAGTCAGTTTATCAAAAGAACTAAAACTTAACAAAGTTAGCAAAGTCAGTCTCCATGTGCCTGGATAGACCTCAGGTAAGGACTATTTTATAGGTTCTTTGTCAGCCAGCTTAGGACGTTGTCTTGCTGCATCATAAGGTAGGAATATCAGCTGGCGATTCTACTGGGTGTTTAAGTTTGGGGTTGACATGTTTCTGTTAGTCAGAAGTAGAACTATGGGGTTCAAAAGCAAAGTTAGTATATTTGGAAATTTTTCCAGAACTATAGACTGTGATGGATTGGGTCTTTGTTTTCATTTTGGCTGGTGGTGCTGTCTATGTGTGGGGTTTTACAGCCTAAATGGTAAGATTACCTACGCAGCTTTCTAACTATTAGCCCATGTGCTGTAAGTTTTAAGTTAACTTTTGTTACAGATGCTACAGAGTTTTAACCATATTCAATAAATGTGTAAATCTGGAGGCACAGGAAGTTCAGATGACAATATTACAAACCTTGGAGTAAGGTTTATATTTTAGTATAAGTCTTAGGCAGTTAAATGAAACCAATAGCTTAATTTATTTTAAACTGCACTGCCTTGCTCTTTATTTTTTCCTGCCACAAAGTCAAGTGGCTCTCTTGACACAGGACAGAAACTTCCAATTCCCGAGCCAGCTTTTCAATACAGTAGAACAGCACAAAACAGTATTTCAACATTATCCTTACCCAGAAAACATTTGAATCCCTCCTAGACTGAATTCAACGACTGGAAAGAAAATTTGAGGCTTGGCTAACAATGTAGCTGCAGCAAGCAGCACCAGGGATTTGTGCCTGGGTAGGGGGAGTGCCACCCAGAGTGGTATGCTGTGCGCGCGGGGGTGGGGGGTGGTGGTGCCTGCATTGCTCCAGCCAGGCAGCATTGAAGTGGTAGGACCTAGAACATGGTCTGGCTCCCATCTCACATTTAACTTAAAAAGACTGATGGGAGCACAGACACACACTCGAGAGATGGAGACAGCAAAACTGAAACCAATACACAGAACACAGTGGAGGACTGTCCAGCTTACGAGGCCTATTACTCATGTCCTTTGTCTGTTTCAGTCACCTGGAATTAGAACATACAAAGTCCCGCAAAACACAGGACAAGACAGAGCAAAAATAATAACAGGACAGTTGGGGGTTGTTCAGAGATACACCAGTTTGACCAAACAAGTTTTTTGCTTTTTTGTTTTGTTTGTTTTTAAACAAATGCAAAGCTTTTTCTCAACTGCCTCCTTGCACAACCCAGGCATTCAAAACTCACAAGAGGCTTCTTAAGTGTCAGGTTTCTTTAGCTCAATTAGGCCAGGTGTCTCCCACTTTTGTCTCGGATCCCAGGAACACTTGACATCCTACACTGAGCCTATACAACCTCTTGGCTCCCAGTATCAGGGAACATCCTCAGGATTCCTTGGTTCTATTGTATAGACTAGACATCAAAATTCTGCCAGTGTGTGCATGCTCAGGTTCCTAGCCTCTCTTACTTCTCAGCTCCCAATTTTACCAGGGTATTCCCAGGGTCCCAAGGTAGGTCATAAAACAAACAAACAAACAACACCCCCCCATAGGAAAATAGAGCAGAACAAAACAAAACAAAAAACCTGGTGGCTCTGGCTGAACTCCCAGGTAGCTAGATGGGCAACTGGAACATGTCCCCTGTTGCCCTAGGTGAGAGAACATTGGATCTCACCAGACCCTTCCTACCACGGTCCCAGATCAGGATCCCACAGGACCAGAAGAGAACCAGATGTCACAGAGAGTGTCTGTGACTTACCAGAGGAGGCCTCTGGAAATGAATGCTTGCTACTTTCTTTTGATGCTACTGTTTGCCCAGGCAGTCCACCAAACAGAAGCCCTGCTCTAGGACCTTGGAATGTTTCTAAGGTGCACGACCCCTAGGGAGAAGTTCAGTCCTGGAGGACCAGAGGAAAAGATTCAGCTTCTGAATTTGGGTTGGGGTTTTGATGTTGCTAGGGACCTCCAAATGTTACTCCTACAGATGGGAGGACAAAGACCACAAACCCAAATCATGGCCAAATTAATTAAAACAGGCTTTTATTATTGGTGAACACAGACTATCTCCTTTTAAAGGAGGTGTTCAAGAGATCAACATTGGACATGAGTAAGGCAAAGACTTTTATAGTCCAAGAGTAGGGGGTTTCCAAAGTGAGTATTTGGCAGGCAAGTAGGTGGGGTTACAGAAAAAGAACAAAAGCATAGCATGTTGGTCATAACAACCTCCTGAAACAAAGACATGATTGCAAAGTAGTCATAACAACAGGAAAGTCACCTTTTGAAACAAAGACATGGTTAATGTTCCTAGGAACAGGCAGTGCAGAACTATTTATAGTAAAAGTACAGGTGGGGCATAGCACAATCCTTGAGAAACAGAGGTTTAATCATAGACAGGAATGAGACTAGTTTGACTTTCCTATAAGATGGCCTTGTATCCCAAGATGGAGTCAGACTAGTTTATCACTGGCTACAAAAGAACAAAAAAGGACAAGGAGTCTAGGGTTGCAGTGATCTTTTATGGGTCATTTATATAGTACCCATCTCTCCCAAGTTCATAGAGTGAGTGTAAGGGATTTTCCAAGCATACTCCCTTGTTGAGTGAAGCTAAGATAGCCTGAGGGTTGCCAGACTTTCCATTGCGGTTGCCTTTTGCCTGCTGGTCTCTGGGATTCCCCTCTTACTATATCCCAGTACTGCTGAAGGCTGTGGCTCAGCCACCCTGTTAGATAAATTTTAGAAAATGTTCCAGGCAGAATGCAAGGTGCTGTGACATTGACTTTCAGAAGGGCTTCAGCAGGAAAGTTAGAATATTGTGCTACAGATAGCATGGTGGGGTCCTGAGGGAGGATATATTCAATTCCAGGGAACAGAATTTCTTGGCTATATCGATTCCCATGCAGTGGCAGGGGAAATTTCAAGCTATGTGACCTACTCTATATGCTGGGAGGCAGGTAGGCAGTGCTGAGGACGAGGGAATGTGGATGTAAATTCATGAAAAGAAGACATATCTGCTTAATCATAGGATTAATTATAACTTCAATAATTGTGGAATGTTGCAGGTCTAGGGCCTAATTATAAATTGTCTTGGGCTTTCTTAGGCCCTTAATAGCCATTATTTGTATGTGCTCTAGTGTCTTTGTGATCACTAGATAAATCTTTTAGATTATACAAATAGACCACTAGTTTCCACCAAACAAAAAGCTAAGAGTGCTGTCAAACAGCATCTGTCATGTATAGCAGGGTTCCCCCCATTTACTGTCCTAGTTAGGGTTACTATTGCTGTGAGGAAATACTATAGCCAAAAGCAACTTGAGGAGAAAGGAGTTTATTTAGCTTATATATCCTGAATCACAAGGGATTGAGGGGAAGCCAAGGAATTCAATGTCTGTATTTGGAAACCTGCAGGCAAGAGCTGAGTCAGAGGCCATGGAGGAGGGCTGCTTACTGGCTTGTTCCTCATTGCTTGCTTAGCCTGTGCTCTTATAGAACCCATAACCACCATCTCAGGAGTATTCTCCTTGACCTGGATCCTCCCACATCAATAACTAATTAAGAAAATGCCCTATAGACTTGCCTACAGTCCAATCTTATGGAGGATTTTTTTTTCAATTGATGTTCCCTTCTCTCAAATGACTTTAACTTGTGTCAAGTTGACATCAAACAAACAAGGATGCCTGCCTACCTGATATTTCTACTACTATATTTTAAAAGTATCTTGATTTATAATTTTTCTTTGTTCTGTTACTATTAAAAACACCATGAAACTGTTACCACGTTGGATCATGCAATTTTGGGTAGCATGAACCCGAGTTTCTGAGCCCTGGTCACTCATATTTTCTCCAGAATAAACTATTTTTTATCCTGTTAGAGGACAGAGATGTGGTGTTTTTTTTTTTTTTTTTTTTTTTTTTGCATAGACAGGCTCATATCTCAAGATTACTGTTGGTCTGGGTTGGGGTTGTAAATGAGGCTATGGTTTTTTGCAGCTGCACGGCCATAACTGGTATTGCTATCAGCTCTCTGGAGAGAGGCTGTGAGGGGTGTGACCTGATATTTAGGAAAGCAAACAGCAGCTAATGAGTCAGGGATTATAATATACCTGTCTTCAATATGCCCAACTTGAAAGCCAAACTAACAGTGAGAAACAGAGAAAAGGAGATTTAACCAATGAGGACACATTGGGAAACTGGACAAAGAGACACAGGGACCCCTTCTGCTAGTCCATCTTTGGAGTCCTAGCAATATAAGGGGGAAAATCATAACCAAACAGCATAGCCATGTGCTTCCCATTCACCTATGTCTCTCAGCTCTATTATCTCCTTCAACACGATCTGAATAGTTGAAAATCTTTCTTGGAGACAAGGTCTGGTTTAGGGTGTCACCATTTTTCTTTTCTCATCATGAGAGTCATGAGAAAACTCCAAATTTTAGGGTGTCATTAGCAATGGAATAATTTGGTAGCCAAAAGTAGGGAACTTTGTGTCTCTTTAGAATCTCCTCATCCCTGCCAGGCTGTTTACACCACCTTATACTTGCAGAGGTACTCATGCTGAGTACCAGGTACAAGTCTTGTATCTGGGGCTCAACAACAACTGACTATCTTAACAATTACTGATATTTCTCAGATTACAATAAGATGTTTATTTGTCATTAAGATAAAAATTCACTTTTGAACATTCTTAGCCAAGGTCAGATTGACCTAAGTAGGAATTTGGTGAGTAAGCTGTAAGAAATCAACAATTCACCAGTTCACTGAGGTGAAAAGCAACTTGCCTAAGAAAAGGTTTGATTTTCTCACTTACCAAGCTGCTGAGAGCATTTTTAAAATGCCAATATCACCCTGCCCCCCGACTGTGTTAGAAATTGACATTTGAATGTACTCTTCATGCAGAGCCAGCAATAGGCAGCCAAACAGCTGGGACTGGGGGTGTGAGGTGCCATTCTGGGTCTTTCACCCCTCATGGGCCCTTCTAGTCCATTTCCTGATTGTGAAGCACTCAGGTTCCTGGTCAACAGGCAGTTTCCTGATTCAACCAATCCTCCACTAAGAAGCCAACTATATGAACAAGCCAAAGTCAAATCTTGATTTAAAAATGGTTACTCTATGCTTGATTATACTTGGCCAGAAACACACACAATTTTAGAATGTATTGAACAATTATAATTTCACAAACTTCTGTAGAGACAATGACAACAGTTTGTCATATAATAATGCCTAGCTTGGAAATATGATAGAGGTAAAGGCAGGGATAGTAGAGTAGTTCTCTGCTTACTGGTCCTTCATGCACATGCAAGTTATCAGACCATAATTTGTTTTTGGAGCCATACCATCACAGTGTCAGGTCATCATCATTGTATAGTATACATCATCATTGTATAGTATACCTCATCATTGTATATTATACATCATCATTGTATAGTATACATCATCATTGTATAGTATACCTCATCATTGTATATTATACATCATCATTGTATAGTATACCTCATCATTGTATATTATACCTCATCATTGTATATTATACCTCATCATTGTATAGTATACATCATCATTGTATATTATACCTCATCATTGTATAGTATACATCATCATTGTATATTATACCTCATCATTGTATAGTATACCTCATCATTGTATATTATACCTCATCATTGTATATTATACCTCATCATTGTATAGTATACATCATCATTGTATAGTATACATCATCATTGTATAGTATACATCATCATTGTATAGTACTCAGGCAAAGAAGTTACAGGTTTTCCTGAGTCTGGAGTGTCTGATAAGTGATGAAACAACCTGCCTCCATTTTAGGCTTGAAAGCCTTGTTATAGTAAAGACAAACTGGTTCATTTCTGTTTATGATTAAATCTGCTTGTCAAGCATTGGGCTATGCTCCACCTGTAACTTTAACTACAAATGGTTCTGTACTGCCTGTTCAGGGAAACAGCACTTGTGCCTTTGCTGTGGGACAATGGTCTTGTACTCTGTAAAGATTTTTCACTAGTATTGCTTTAATAAAATGCTTATTGGCCAGTAGCCAGGCAGGAAGTACAGGTGGGGCAACCAGAACAGGAGAATTCTTGGAAGAGGAAAGGGCCAGGCTGCAGTTGTCACCCAGACCCAAAGGAAGCAAGATGAGAATGCCACACTGATGAAAGGTACCGAGCCACGTGGCTAACACAGACAAGAATTATGGGTTAATATAAGATGTAAGAATTAGTTAATAAGAAAGCCTGAGCTACTAGGCCAACCCATTTTATAATTAATGTAGGCCTCTGTGTGTTTCTTTGGGACTGAACGACTATGGGACCGGGTGGGAGAGAAACCTCTATCAACATGCCTTTGTTTCAAAAGATGGCTATGGTCACCTGTTATTATGACCACCTATTGTTATGACTACTTTGTGACTACTTGGCAATCATGTCTTTGTTGTAGGAGGTCATTATGATGAACTTGCTATGCTTATATTCTGTTCCTGCAGCTTCACCTATTTGCCTGCCAAATCCCCCATTTGGTAATCCTGTACCCCTGAGCTATAAAACTCTTGTCTTCCTCATGTCCAATTCTGACCTCTTGAACCTTGCCTTGGGGGGAGGCAGGCTATGTACACAAATAAAAAAGCTTGCTTTCATTGCTTGCTTTAACTAATTTGGCGATGATCATTTAGGTTGGTGCTTTATATTTGGGATTAAGAATAAGATCTTGTTCCTGGTTTCCTTGATATAATTTAGCCTTATCTCAATTCATTCTGATAAATATATAGGATAGATCCCTTTGTATACTATGGTATAAGTCATGTAGCAGTCTGTGCTGGATGGTAGTACCTGATGGATGGTAAAATTGCTGAATCTACTCAGGGACTGACTGGAATCATTATTCTCCTTCTAAGAGGAGCTAAAAGCTGCTTGTAAAATGGAATCTCCTGGGCATATATAAAACTGAAAAGCCAGTTTTATGCAATATGGAGTAATTTAGAGTCAGAAATGCCTGATGCCAATACTGTATCTGGTTTCTTGAAGGAGTAGATGCCTTAGCATTGCCAATCCACAGGCAGACTGAAGCTGTCCCTCATCCCTCATCTGGCTATCTTTCTGACCAGAAAGTCCTCCTGGTCATCAGTGGTCTCGTAAAATGCCATGTTTTCAAGTCACTTGCATTTGCTTTTACTGAAATTCCTTCACCAGCAAAAATCTGTCATTCTTTGTGGCCTGGTTGGAATGCCATCTTTTTGTGAGTCATTTCTATTGCCACTTCACAAAATAGTTATTTATAAATTGCTGTGTATTCTTCACTAAATGCTAAGCCCCTTAAGACCTATCACAGTGCTTAGCTTATCACTTACCAATTTAATGGACACCTAATCAGTGTTCATTTCATTAGTGAAGCTTCAATGATGGGGGTTAGACTAAGGATGATGAAGTGTAGCCTGGCCATGACTATCCCCACCTGACCTCCGGAGATGAATAACTGCCACCAGCAGCTCAGCCCTAGGCAGGTATCTTCTGGTGCTTCATAAAATTCAGAACCTGTGATTAAAAACAATTTTCCCTAAGCTGAAATGTTACCAGATGCTATGGCATTGTCTAAAACAAACTTAGAACAATTTAATCTAAAGATCTTAATTGGTTTTATTTATGATCCTAGAAGTTTGCATGTCTTTATTTCATAAAGTAGAGTAAATGCTTCAATGAACTGAGCAGACCAGGTTCGGTTTATTGACAGAAAGAGTTAAACCAAACAGATCAGCCACTTCAAAGTTACTTTCTGTGTGAGGCAGGGGCAGGAAGAAAGAATAGAAAACAATGGATTGGTTAACAAGTTGTGGTGTGTGTATGTATGTGTGTGTGTAAGGATTAAGGCAGAGGGAAACTTATTACCATGTCGATTGAAACTGGCCTCTTTGGGAACTGTGGCTGTTATCTCTCTAATCCTGATTTCTGGTAAGGGTAGATAAACAGCTTAGTTTCAGCTCAGTGATGTGGAACTTCAGCATGAGTGACTCCATTTTGATTTTTAGTTTAAGCTGGTGTGGCAAGTATGGAAGCTTAGTCCCAAACAATGTCCTTCTGTAATTTTTATTTAGCAACACCTGACTAGTATGACTGCTCTCAGGTATCTGTGACAGACTCTTTAGTCAGAGGTGAATTTCATGCATTCAAACAGGGACAGTGAAATCAGAACTTGAAGATGACCTCCAAAGAAAAGATACACAGACCTCTTCTCTACATCTACAAAAGAACCCTGGGATCAAAGTCCTCTTCCAGGACAGAATGAGGAGAGCTCTACACCCACTATCACAAAGAGACCATAAGATTTCCTTTCTGAACATAGGGTCCTAGATGGAATGTCTTCCCCAGTTTTCTCAGGCATTAAGTTGAACACAAAACTGTCTCTGTGACTGCATAGGTCTTAAATATGTAGCAGACCCTCTGTGATGAGGGTGAAGACAACCTGTTGAGAATAGAGACCGTAGAGACAACCTGAGGGACTTCCCTACAGGAAAAGCCTGCTTAAATTATCTGTCAGCTAAGTCCACATAACTTCTGGATTTTGTTTATTAACTATGACTTGTAAGGCTGCTATTACTGGGGTTTGAGATGGGGAGTGGATCCCATTTGGGTTGTTACATGGTTCTAGGGTAATCAAGGCCTCCATTTAGGGTTTGTTCTTGATCTCACTAATAAAATAACTTAAGAATGGACTAAAACAGGAGTTTGAAAGCATTTTATTAGAGTTTAAAATAAACAGCCCAGAATAGACAAGCTATAATCTCAGTATCTTCCCAGGGAGGAGAATGGAAGAGAGAAGGGGGGAAACAATCCGTTGCATTTAAGACCACATGGATATTTGGAGCATGAAGGACAAGTTGCCACATGGTGGAGGAGGGGGTGGGGGCTTAGAGTAAGAGTAAGGAAGCCCAGAGTGTCAGGAAAAGCATGCTGGGAGCAGAGGTAGAAAGAACAACAAAAGTTCTGCTTTTCTAACTCATTAAAGAAAAAATTATTTCACTTAACTCTTTAGAAAGTCTTAAGGCTATTTTGCCTACATAGGGGTTGGTTCTTGATCAGGTTGAAAGGCCCCAACTGATTTTTCATAACGAACTAGATGAGTCGGGTAATGGAAGACTACAAAACATGGTAAACAGGTTTAATTGTTGCACTCCAGCAGATTCTTCCTCCCCCCCCCTCCCCAGGGCAGGAAGGCTAGCAATTATCAGAACCCATCACAATCTTCTAAGCAGATGATTATCAGAACCGGTCACAGTGAATGATTACCAATCTGCAAACTAAATCACAATGGAAAAAGCAGGATGTCAGTATGCCATGTGGAATGTCACGTACCTAAATTTTTTGGAAACAGGCTGGACTATGTTAATTTCATTCTGGGTTGAATATCTAGACCAATCCCAATTGTACCCGTACCCCATATTATAATATATGTAAAACTTGTGATTTTGTCTATAAAAACTTGCTTGCATGGGTACTGGGGTGCTTAGCTATCCCGAAGCTGGGCACCCGCTTGCGCAATTGTGAATCGTGAATTAAACCTCGTGCTTTTGCGTCTGATGGCCTGGTTATTGAGTCTGGGGGCTCCTCGGTGAAAGACCACTTTGGGGGTCTTTCAAGGTGATTGTTAGTTCTCCACCTAGACCTGAGAGAACTGACACTGTATTCTCTCGACCTGATAGAGATTTTTCTTAATTGACCTTCATTGCTACAGTAACATAGCCACAGAAATGGGTGGGGAGAAATTAGAATCCCTTGGAGTCCTTATGAACTGCCTACCCTGTTTGGCAAAACTGTATGTAAACAAAACCTTTTAATTCCTAACTTCTCTTGGAGTGCATGAAAAATGAGAAGGCATGTCGTAGACTGAAATATCTGGAGAATCTCTCACAATCGAAGTGTCATGAATGATAACCCGTATCACCACATCGCGTCTTCACAGTGAGCTGGTTCTTACCATAGACTTTTGCTGTTTATTCTGTATTCTCACTGTTGTGATCAAGTACGTGATGCAATTTCCTGAAAGAGGGGCCTTACTTTCGCTTCTGGCTTGGAGCTATACAGTCTGTGTGGTAGAGATGGAACGGTGGCTGAGGCATGAAGTTGCTGGTCATATTATATATACATCAGAAAGAAGAGAGAGGGAGGAATTCTGGAGTTCAATGGGCTGTCCTGTCTTCTTTCTCTTCATCTGTCTGTCCATATTTCGGGTAGGTGCTCTCTCCTGTGTTAAACTCAGAGCTGTGTCTCCCAGGTGATTCTGCAGTACATTCCAATTAACAGTGAGGATTAACCATTGCAGTACACAAACCGATCATCAAGTAGTTGATGTTCATCTTGAAAAATTTCTGTGAATCATGTGTTATAGGAAAAATATTTGTTCCTTTGGCCAAATAGCTATTCTCTCAGTCTCACTTGGCAAACACTTTACTTACCAATAATAGTTTATTTAGGGAACAAGTTTGAAATGTTCCCTTATCTCATAGTGCTTCCCCACCCTTACTATACCACTTTAAAAAAAGTGTGTGTGTGTGTGTGTGTGTGTGTGTGTGTGTGTGTGTCTGTGTGTGTGTGTCTGTGTGTACCTGTGGAGGTCAGAAGAGGATGTCAGATCCCCTGGAGTTAGAATTCAGGTGGTTGTGAGCTGACTTGGGTACCAGGTTGTGAGCTGACTTGGGGTGCTCTGCAAGAGTAACTGCACCTACTTATTGAACCATTTTTATAGCCCTAACTGATGGGAAAACTCTGTCAACCAATCACATCTAATTAAGGCGTGGCTACCTACAGTGGAGGAGGAAAAACTGGGAGAATTCAGGTGCGCGCCCTCTCTGCGTGGTGCCTGCCGGACATATAGGAAGTCGGACTTCCCACTCTTGTAGCCTGAGTTTTCCCCTTATAACCATTAAAATATAGTTGTTATTCTTGAACTGACCTAGTTATTCATCGTACCGACCTAATTGCTACACCTAACGACACCTGTTTCTGATCAGTTCCCCACATAAGAAGACCAGAGATCAGAACAACAGATTCTGTCAATATTTTCTTCTCATTTCGTCCTCTGAGTCAATCCTTTTGACTTTTATTCCTGGCACATGGGCCTCTGCAGTGGCTTTAGTAAACTTAGCTTCACAAACTGCTCATTCTGACGGCCTTTTTTTTGTGTGTGAGTTAACAAATGTTGTGTGACAAAACCAGCATTGTGGAAAAATAAGATTTCGTACAGGGCATTTGGGTCTAAATGTTAAACAGCTAGTTAGAAATGAGCAGTCTTGAAGATCATTATCTCTCATGATCAGTTTTAGACATTGCCTCTTCTGTTCTGGCTAATACATTAGTTTTAAAGAAATGGAAAGCATAACAAAGTGCCCCTTCTTAGAATATGAAATAGGGGAGATGTATAATTGCCCTTCCTGAAGACTTAAAATACCATATGAAAGAGGGGAAGGCACAAGAATTTGTTCATGCTCATTAAAGCAAGGCCACTTCCTCCTGTCAAGCACAGTTATTTTATAGATGTATTTCTTTTTTCCTTTTCTTCATTTCATTTAATTCTATTCAGTTATATGAATTTTAGACAAAACAACAAGATCTGAGTTGTATCTCTGGTCTGGATGGAGACTTTAAATTACTCCAAAGGTCCTAAGATCACTGTCTATGGATGATTGCTGGTAAATGAGAAAGAGACATTATAGTCCTTGCTTCAATGATAATCCAAATGGGCCTGTCAATCATATGGACAGGAGCATGGTCCTCAGGACAGATGTTGATGCTAGAGACTTTAGAAAGGAGCACATAGCCTACCTGCACACACAGGTTGGCACAGGTCTTGGCATGTTGACTTGCAACTCCTCTTTGAAGAGCTGCCTCCATCATCTTGGATGCCTTTTGCTTTATTCTTGAGTGTCTCTTTCTCATTGATGAGTACAGGAGAAAAAAACTTGTCACTCAGTTTGGGGTGGGTACCTAAAAAAAAACCTCAATAATCCTGCCACTTACCCTTGCAAACTGGTACCTTTTAGTCAGACGCAGGTGATATCCTTAGTTCTATTGGCAGCTGGGGGCCAGAAATACCAGGATGCATGGGTGGGAAAGATACATTAATACGTGAGTGGGAAAACAGGACCGACCAGCTCACCACCCTCCCCCAATTCCTCCACTCAATAACACTGTATTAGTCCCTGGAGTGAGACCTTGGCGGCAAGCCTTTCCTGGAGCTGCTCTTGCTGTCTAGGAACTTTTATTAAGTTCTCACATACACTCCTTTCTCAAACTCACCCTCCCATGGTGTGTGAGACAGAGGACTAGAAAGGCCCTAGTAGTTAGTCATTGTTTGGGACTCTATCCCTGTTCACTTGAAACAAGGAAGCCTTAGAGATGCAATGTGCTTCCTCGGAACCCCAGTTTCATCACTGACTAATGAGCTGCTTGGTCCTCAGTTAGCTTTGCTCTTTTATCGGTGTGGACTCCCTTTCCCTGTGCTTTTATGGACAGCTGGAAGAGACAGGTCAGAGGGAAAGAAATGCAATTCCTCACTTGCTGCTAATTTCACCACTTTGGACAAGACATTTACTGCATTACAAAGGTCTTTAAAACAAAAACAGCAATGTCTCAAAATGATTTTATAAAAATCTTTCTAATGATATGCTTGGTTTTCCTAAAGCAGAGTACATTGGCTTTTTTTTTCTTAAGAACTGTGACATAGGATGGTGAGGAAAACCTAAGGAAATGCTTGCATCAGAGGAGACAAGGGGATATTTTCAGTATACTACTTATATTGATGAAACTCATTAAGAATATCTTGGATGTATATAAAAGCCAGAATCCACATTCATCTATATAACCTCTGTAGATGAAGAGTAAGAACAAGAAAATGTTTATTGTACAGCAAGTACATATAGAATAAATACATTTTTTTCTATCAGTTCATATATTATTTTTGCAAAGATAGCATAAACTATGGCTCTCTGGAAGTGATTTAGACATTTCCACTTTGCGTTTCTCTACAGTTTTCAGATTTTCAACAATGACAATGTATCATTTTAAAAATGAAAATCAGAAAATAATACAGAAGTGGAAATCCACAAGGCAAAACAGGGCCCGGTACTCTTTTGTCATAAAAGCAAGGGACTAAAAGGTCACAGCTATGGCAGCAGGAAGAAGAGAGAGGACTCAGAGCTCAGGCTTATTCCCAGCTCAGGAGGGTGAGGCTGCAGGGACAGGCAGGGGTAAGGACACAAAATCTTGGCATAGGGATGGAGGGAAAACAAATTGGGGTCAGCGCGGTCAGCAGAAAGCTGACTTTGTGACAAGCATACTGTCACTGAATTCTGTTAGAGGGATATTTTGAACCGCTCCCGCACTAGCGTGCTCTTGGCATTAGGCTTGGACCACTGCTTTTGTGACGGATTGTTTTCTGACTTTTTCTTAGTGTGCCGTGTGTTTCTATCCACTCACCCTTCATCTCTACCTCATTCGTCACAATTATGCTCATGGACATTTCTCAGCATCTCTTTGGGCAGTGATCTTTTGGAATCTTCCTTATTCGTGCAATTCTCTGCCTGCATCCCCAGCTTTCTGAACTCGCTTATATGGTGCAGACAGACTAAAACACCTTCCCCCAGTCCCCTCAGTCCTGCCGCATTCCCATCCAGCACAGCGCTCACCAAGATGCTCTTCACATTTATCCCTGTCAGCCTTCCCACATGTTAGCATGCTTAGAGGAGGACTGTTTCTCCACTGAAGTGCCAGGCTTCCCCTACGAACACCAAGGGTGCGTCTGTGTGCGTGTGTGTGTGTGTGTGTGTGTGTGTGTGCGTGCGTGTGTGTGTGTGTCTTCTGGAGCTCTCTAACGGTACAGTCTGAGACTCCTAGAGAAGATAAAATTATGATTTTGAATGAAAAATTGACAAGCTGTTAGGAATCTATTTGTAGCCAAGAAACTAAAGTCTTACTGTAGCTTATGCACTTATGTCCTTAATTTTAAGTACTTTACAATTTATCTCAAATAACACATGGTAGTATCTTTTACGTAGACCTATTGTGGAGTTATAGACAGATAGATAACTTACTGAGGTTTACCCAACTGGTAAATAGTGGACACAGTATTTGGATGAAGATTCTTTATTATCAAAACTACCCTCTTGTCTTTGATATCATGCTACTTCTTAATAGTGTTTAATAGTGACATAACATATGTATTAAGCAAGCAGCCATGGATAGGACACATAAACTTTCATATGCCAATTTTTGGTAGCTGGATACATCAAGGCTTCCACCCACATCAAGAGTAAAACATTTGTTGGTCTTTAGGTACAGATAATATACAGATGATCTGGATTTTTTTTTACTTGTTCTTCTATTTAAATGGATATGCCCCCAAGCTCCCACAACACATCAAATCAGTGAGTAAATAGTATAAAAATCCTCTTCCTCCTGAGGAACAGAAGGGACCTTCATTCTGAAAAAAGAAATATGCTTTGTGCAGATTTTCTTTAACCACTAAGTATGACAGGCTTGATCCATGTTTGTGTCAGTAGCTGTGGTTATGTAACTTTGTTTTTATGATCTTTGTCTTACCTACCCAGTCTTCAAAATGTCCGTACACAATTTAACACTATCATTACCCTATTTTAGAAATAAAATGAGCCACAGGAAGGTAATAACTTGAGTATGGGCACGTGTTCAGTAACTGGATCCTGAGCAGTGAATAGTCTATGGGTTGACCAACTTATTCCTGGACAATGACCACAGTGATGGTAAATTGATGTCAGAAGGGTCTCTACTCACATGGTCAGAGGATGAATGGGAAGACAAGATTTTATATAGAATAAAAGATTTTCAGTCAGCAGTCTAGGAGGTCCAGCCTCAAGCTGATTCAGTTTTACAGCTTAACACTCAGGCACTGGAAGAAACGAACTCTGAGAAAAATAGAGATGGAAACTAGAGGTTGAAGTGATAGAATTTTCCTTAAGGATGCTGTGTGATAGGTATTCAATACTTCTGACACCCTTCCCCTTCTTTGAGGAACCTGGGGGAGTCCTCACTCTGACTTTGGAGGAGCACAGGAGTTAACTGTCCGCAAAGGACTGGCCCCATGGAATCATGTACTGAAAATACCGAGAAGGAGTGCTGTTAGCATTATGAAAGAAAATGACTTCCCAATTAGATTCTTAGACCCAACTTTGATATTAATGCTAGCATGGGAATTGGTTAAGATACAGCTGGGTATGTGCAGGTCCAAAATTTTAGCTTTCACGTTTTCTTAGTAAGTTGCTAGAACCTGTATTCTACCATATCCTGGAAGGATACAAGCATGAGAATGATACAGACTCCAAAGAAATAGGTAGGGGCTATGGTAGTCCTTATAGACTCACAAAAATTTGCTCTGTCAATCACTTTATGAAGTGATAAAACGTAATTGCTGTTGTAAAGGTAGCTCTGATATGAAGGAATTGGAATTTATTTATAAATGTAAGCTCATATGGTGATGAGATTATTAAATCAGAACTATTTATTTATTATGGTACTTTAAATAAAGTACCACAGACAGGGTAGCTGAAATAGCACTTGCTTATTTTCTCATTATTCTGGTTTTTGGAAGAAGGCCAAGCAGAATTCGTGTCTGGCCAAAGCTCCCTCTTCTGAGCAGACTGGATTTAATGATACAGGTGTTGCTGTGTCACTGACTGGCTGGCTGCCATCTAGCTTGTCTACACATTGCCTTTCTTTATGGTGTGTGCATTCAGAAAAAGAGTGAACACTCTAGTGGTTTCCTCTATATGGACACTAACCTGTAGGATCAGGGCCCCATCCCTATCGTCCCACTTCCCCTGAATCACTTTCTTCTTCCAAATGTAGTGATGGGATGTGTTGTGTGGAAGCATTGTTAGAATATTCCACTGTTAGGTAAACTCACAGAATGTACTTATACTGATTGCATTGGACCTTCTTCTCTGTCTCATTTCCAGTCCAGATCGGTAAAGTTTCCCATATCTGATATAGGCACCACCTTTCCTCCAGTGAAATGAATCCTTTAGCAGCTCACGTTCCTTTTCCCCTCCTCTTTAAGATAGTTGCTAGGCTGAAATGGTGCTGTGCCTGGTAGTGAGCAACAACTATTGCTGATGTTATAGCCACTTATCACTTTTAATTTTGTTTCCAGGTCAATCACTCTACATGACTCTTACTTGCAATTCTAGTAGAAGACTCTGTATACTTTGAGAACACATTAAATAAAAGATTGCTTTGGAAAATAGAAAATGATGTAATTTTGAAACATCAAGGGAAGGACTCAGGCCACTGCTTATCTAGGGCCTGGTGACACAGGGCATGTGTGTATGAAGGCACAACGACATTGGAGTTTAAGCTTAAACAAATTGATTTGGATCACAAAAAGTTTATACACCATGCTCCTAGCCTGCCCAAATACTTATTTCTATTTGCACATAAAATACATTACTTGCATTTGAACAGCTCCCAAATCTTATCTCTTTCTAGCATTGATTCTCAAGCTGGAAATCTTACAAATGATAAGTAAGCTTGAAACTCCAGGTATAACTCATTACAAAAACAAATTTCATTACTGCTGTAAACCTATGAAACCAGGTCCATCACGTGCTCCCCAAACCATCATGTGACATACATATAAATACACATATACATATATATTCATGTATATATGCATATATACAAATAAATACATATGATGTATTTCATATATACATAAGTGTATATTCAAATAAGAACACACACATATATGTTCATAGTATGTATTCATTCTATAAGTTTTTTCCTTTTGAGAACCCTGACTAATAGACATACCAAAGTACATATCAAATGGTCAATCAGCTATATAATCTAGTCTTTTCTCAGAATAAGTTTCCTTATTCCCTGTAGTACAAGCAGACTGAGAGTTTGAAAAAAATTAACAAATTTTGATTCTTATTTTTCTTAATAATTCCTTTAGTGTATCTCTTTCTTCTCCCATCTTACTATAAATTTCAAGAATGGCTTAGGCTGCTGTTTCAATGCCTTTCTTAGAAATCTCCTTAGCTCCGTGTCGGGTTGTAGTTCTGCCTACCACCAGGCACCAGGAAATGGCACAAGCAAAGCTTGCTGACATTTTAACTGTGTTGTATGTTCTCAGTCTTCTCATTGTGTTTCTCATGTCTGTCTGAGGCTCACCAACCAGGATGGCCCTTTTCGTGCATATTTCTACACAATCTGATAATAATTAATGATATATTCTCTGAGATCCCAGAGGTTTCTCTATAGTTCTTTGTTTTTGGGCCGTCAGCAGAGTCTCTAATGTCCACATTTATAGAAACACCCTCTTCAAGACAATTTGAACTTTGCCTCGCACAGACCCCAACATCTTTACAGCTTCTCCTCAGGACTCAGTCCCAAGCCATGCTTCTGGGTGTTTGGGAACGTGAACTCTGACTCTTCTTTAAAGTCAGCATAACTCTGAGTGGGAAACACTAACAAGATATTAAAGAATGTCTAATGAATAACAGAAGTCAGTTCTGGAGGTAGAATTCTCATATCCAGGTCAACGAGGGGGCAATTTGTGGTGTAGAGTTAATTCCTGACTTTTAGATAACAGAATAGTTTAGGAGACATGATTACTTACCCCTAGGAAAAATAAAGTTGTTGGAACAAGCATACTCATGCGTTATTGTTTAATTGTAACTAATAATGTATTGTAAGCAAACTTGTGGATTAAGTTGGAGATAGTTTTTGACATAACTGTATTGAGAGACATGCTAAAAGCATATCATGTTAGCATTTGCCAAAGATGTATCATGTTTGTGAAATATTGGAGAGATAGGTCCTCAACATACATGTACAACACACATGCACATGCACACACACATACACACTATGTATGCACATCCACATATGTATGTGTGCACAACTTTGCTGAAAAGAAATGAGCAAATATAAAAAATGTATTATAAGTGGTCTGGCTATTAAGGGTCAAGGCAGGAAGTCCATCTGAAGCTGGCTTTTCTCCTGCCTCCATTGTATTTCTTTCAAGCACTTCCTTATAGTGCCTCCTACGTCGTCCCCTTCTTGTACTGTGGTGGTTGTCATTCTCTCAAAATCTCACTCTATCTCATCCTCCAATTTCTAGTTATTTTCCCAAACAAGAAAATTTATTTTCATATTGAATAGACTAGAAAGGCTCCAGACAAACAGAAGTTTGTACACAGCAACAGCATTTTGAGCTTTGCAGCTGATTCTCTCATAATCCAGAGTCCCAAATGCTGTCCAAAGAATGTTGAGTGACTCTTGTATTTTCTAACAGGCACATACTTCCCTTTATAATGGTCATGCCTTGACTTTTCACTGGCCTACTGCACATCCCCTGTACATCCCTGGGTGGGACTGTAACTTGTAATTGTGCCGTTCAGTCTTCTTTTTCTAAAGGAAATTCAGAGTGAACACATGACGGCTTTTTGCCTTCCTTTTTCATTTAATTTCCTCTGGTTTAGAATGAGTCATCGTGGAAAAAAAAGAGTTTGATAAAATCTCTTTTATTAAAAATTGCCTCGAAAGTCAAGTTCATTGGAAACAATCCCCGGCATTGGCCTTGATGCTTATGTGGGGGTTTCAATTTGCTGCTCAGATCACCACCTGCTATCCAGGTGTGGGTGGGTGAAACCCAGGTCCAGACAGCCAGGAAGGATCATTTAGTTGTTCAAAGGCTCTGGCTTCTGGGAGGGGTTCTAACTACATATTTTCTCCACGGTTTCTGGAGGCTGCTGTGGCCTGGACAGCAAGGACAGCAGGCTCTAGTTGTCCCCATTGTTTAATTAAAATGCTTAACTTTTAAAAAGTTATTGTGAAGGCTCCAGCCTCTTATCCAGGTTTTGGTTAATAGGAAATTTCTGCCAAATTACTGTGAATATTTTTTCCATCGTAATTTTTTTAAACAAAAATATTACTGAGTTCATTTTGTGTTGGACAACTGCTCCTGAGCATGGGACCTACTCAATGGTTAATGTATTCAATGAGGCTCTACTGGAGAAAACTAAATTTTCCTTTGCCTGTGGTAATCCGTTGCAGATAGCTTCTTCAGTAGGAGTAGGAGCCAACGTCCACTTCTCCTTAGTGCTGGAATCCCTCATGGCTTGGACCTGTGCATGTTGCCACAGTCTATGTGAATTTGTATGTCTATCAATCCTGGAAGACACTGTTTCCTTGGAGTCAGCCATCCTCACTAAGCTCCTACAGTCTTTCTGCTCCTTCATCTACAAAGCTCCCTGAGACTTGTGGGGGAGGGGTTTGATGAAGAGGTCTTGTTTAGGACTGAGCGCTCCAAAGTCACGCACTCACTGCACATTGTCCAGTTGTGGGTCCTCCTTTTGGTTCCCATCTACTACAAGAATTAGCTTCTCTGGTGATGGTTGAGCAAAGATTTGGTCTACGACTATAGCAGAATATTTTCAGGAATCATTTTATTGCTATGTTCCTTTAGCTTCAGAACAATAGTATTTGGTTTTCTCCTAGGCCCATGGTCTATCTAGTCTCAGGTTTTTGGCCACTCCTGTAGTGTCAGAAATGAGTTCCAACTCATGGATAGGGCTGTGAATCCAATCACAGAGTGGTTGGTTTCTCTCACAATGTTTGTACCACTACAGCTCAGCATGTCTTGCAGTCAGGTTGTAGGTTGCAGAGACTGCAGTTGGGTTGGTGATTACCTTTCTCCTCTGATAGTATGCAGAGTATCTCCCTTTAAGTACCATGAATGTTTGTCAGTAGAAGTGAAACGTCTAGTTAGGTGTCAGCTCAAATTCTCTGTGTGTAATGAGATACTGACTTTAGTAATAAGGTCTTCCTATTTCTTTGCGGTTAGCAACATTGCCTTGGGGATAACATGTAATGGGGGTGGGCATGTACAATGGGGCCTTTTTGGCCAATGACTACACAAAATTTAACCCATTCCTGGCACTGGAGGTTTTGCTTGGTGATTCAAGGTATCTAGTTGGGGCATTCTCTCCCCTATTACTGCTGACTCCATTTAGATTCCTTTCATATATGTATATATTCTACAATAGTTGGTTGTCACATATCCTCTCAAATGACCCTTCGTGTTTGTTGTCTCTCCTTCTATTCCCTCCCTTACACTTATCTTCCATCCCCCTCCCCATGTAATCCTCCCATTCTTTTCTCCCTGTCTCTCAATAATAACATATTCTTTTTAAAAATTTTAATTAGTTTATTTATTTTACATCCTGACTGAAGTTTTCCCTCCCGTTATCCTCCCATTCCCCCATCTCCCCTCCACCCATCTCCATCCACTTCTCTGTTTCTCTTCAGAAAGGGGCAGGCAACCCATGGGTATCAACAAAGCATGGCATAGCAAGTTGTACAAGACTTACCACTTCCTCTTGTATTTAGCCTGGGCAAGAAAATCTAGTATGATGAATAGGTTCCCAAGGAGCCGGGTAAAGCATTAGGGACAGCCCTTGCACCCATAATTAGGAGTTTCACAAATAGACCAATCTACACAACTGCCACATATATCTATTTACCTTTCCTTGAGAGATCCTCTCCTTCCAGACAGTCCTTTATTAGGTACCCAACCTCTGTAGTTAAATGGATGATAGCATGAATATTGAAGGTCTGTCATAAGTATGCCTATATTCTGGTGAACTATTAGGCTTTAAAGCCTCTTGCTTTTTTCAGTTTCCCATTTTCATTTCTATTTTATCAGTCAGGTAAGAAGGAGAAGATGTACAACACTGGAGGTAGGAGGAAGTGGGTAAGGGAAACCAGTATGTTCACAAGAGGCAGAGAAAGAGGAGGAGGAGGGGGAAGACGGGATACATAAAGGGTCTGCAAGAAACCAAGGAATATGTGAAAAGTGAGATGGGGAAAATGGAATGATTGGAAGGCATGTTCAGAGAAAAATAATAAAACTAACACAGAAAAGGAATAATTAGATGCTATGGAGATAGAGAGAAAAAGCATCATTTTCTTTAGTCCTACAAATGTTCTGTTTCCATCACAGCGTCTAATTCATGAATGCTATAACAAGAATACCTATTCATGTGGGTCTGCTGATTTGGATGATTCATTTTGAATTCTCCCTAAACTCATTTTCTGCCTCTTGGGTCTCACCATCAATGGTTAAATCATTTATGTCTGTTGTACTAGAGAGTTTCTTTGAGGATACATGAATTAAAACCTATTTACCCACGATAGCGCAGTGATGCCAGATCAAAGAAATGATTCCATTCAGTGAACTCAGTGACCCAATGAGTCAGGAATGGAACTGTCCTTCACGTATGAGTTGTGTGGCTTTGTATGTGACTGTAAACAACATACATGGTTTTGCCATTTGCTCCATTAATAAAATAGTGTATATATCCATCTCTACTTAAAATTACTGTATGTTAGGGTATGCCTAGACTAAAATTTTACTTACCTCTTTCCTGTTGAAGAGTATTTCTATTTCTTGTTCTCTGTCTTGTTTCTCTGTCCCCGCCTCTCATTTTTAACTTACTGTTACTCTTGATATTAACTTTTACATGTACCAAACATTATTTAAGAATAAGAGCCGGCAGTTGATGTATAATGTAAAAGCTGAGCTGTGTTCACTTTTGGCTGAAGTAATTCCAAATTTTCAGCAGGGTAATCAAATGATGGCAATAATTTACTCTCTTACAAGCATGCTTTCTACATATTATCTCTAGCATGTGACTAGATTTTCTGAATTTTGTTAAAGCCATTAAGATAATTGTACTTATTTTTAAAGTTTGTTTTCTCCGAGTTTGAACATTTTTTCAGGTTTATTAGCCTGTTATTTTTCTTCTTTTGTTGATTATATGTTAGAATTACTTCTTTTTTTTAAATTTAATTTTTTTTTGGAGAACTTTATTCATGAGTCTTGTATTTACTGGTTATAATTTCTAAAACTATTTACATGTTCTATTTTTTAAAATCATTGTTTATCTTTTCCTTTTCTCTTTTTTTTCCACAGACATTTTATTTTTAAGTACTCTTTTATTGTATGCTTATTTATGTGCTTGAGTGTGTCTGCAAGCCATGGTGGGTGCACATGTTGGGGTCAGGGACAACTTGAAGAGGTCATTTCTCTCCTTCCATTGTGTGTTCCATCTGGAGCACATGTCTTCATGCTTACAGAACAAGCCTTTACTTATTGAGCTGTCTCACCAGCCTGGAGCAAACATTTTAAAATGTAATATAACATTTGTCAATATTTTGTTCTTTTTTTCTGGATCTTGCTTTAAAATTCTGTTTATTTTTTTAATGATTTTTGTTTTTTAAATTGAGCTCTACATTTTTCTCTGCTCCCTCCCTGCCTCTCCCCTCCCCTTTAACCCTCTCCCAAAATTTCCATATGCCCAATTTACTCAGGAGATCTTGTCTTTTTCTACTTCCCATGTAGATTAGATCCATGTATGTCTCTCTTAGGGTCCTCATTGTTGTCTAGGTTCTCTGGGATTGTGATTTGTGGGCTGGTTTTCTTTGCTTTATGTTTAAAAAACACTTTTAAGTGAGTACATGAGATAATTGTCTTTCTGAGTCTGGGTTACTTCACTCAAAATGATGTTTTCTAGCTCCATCCATTTTCCTGCAAAATTCAAGATGTCGTTATTTTTTTCTGCTGTGTAGTACTCAATTGTGTAAGTGTACCGAAACAAAACAAAACAAAACAGAAAACAAAAAAACCCCAGAAAACCAGGAGAGCTATCTAGAGCAATAGTGGCTATTTTGCTTTCAAAGTTAACAACAGAGCCAAGAAAATCCTAGAATACTAGGTAAGATAAATGCCGAAAGAACTATGTATGAGAACATCTACCTCAAAATTCTGAAAACCAAGTCAGCAAAATGGTTTACTGGGAAGTATGCTTGCTGCCAGGCTCAATGATCTGACTTCAATCTCCAGAACCCAAATGCTAGAAAGAGAGAAGCAACTCCCACAAGATGTCTTCTGATCTCCACACTTGTGTTATAACATTCATAAAGCCATACACACACACATGCACTATGTGCATATGTATAGATACATATATTATGTACTATTGTATATGTGTGTACCTACACACATGCATATGAATACACATTTACATGTGTTGCGGGAGAATTGTTCACACTCTGCTGTGCCAATAAAGTCACCTTGAATCAAAAAAAGAAAAAATTCTGTTTATTTGTAGTTATTCCTTATTGTTTGTAGTTCATTATCTTCATTTTTAATGTGTAAGACTATCTTCTCTCTGAAATGTACATTACTACATTTTTTTCTACTCAAATAATGAAATGTCCCTAACATTATTTTTCAACATGTCGGCCTACTCTTATTGCTTTGTGATATTTCATTTTTCATATTTAACTATATCTTTAATGTTTTGAGGGAAATAGCTATTTTGCTTTGGATAATTCATATTTCTTCCAAAGTTCATGTTTCAAAAGAATTCCTCAATAAATTGCATTATGAGGCAAGGCCTTTAGAAGCTGAGTAGGCCACCACAGTGGTCCTCAGAGAAGTGGGGAGGCCTGAACTCTGCCTTTCCCTCTTGGCCAAGTGAAGATGCAACAGCAAGTGTAATCTTCCCTGCACAGAGACCCTACCAGGCACCAGATCTGGCAATGCCTTGATCATGGACTTCACTGCCTCTGAACGGTGAAATATGGATGTCTGTTTTTTATGAATGACCCAGTCTGGGGCATTTCATTATAACAGCCTAAGTCAGAAAAGATCATATATGGTAAGGAAAGCTTCATCTCGTTGTGAGCTTTCTTCAGAACTGCCTTGCCTATTCCTGACTTTTTATTCATTATGTATTTCAGCTGGTCAAGTTCCAAAAATTGCCTCATTGGATGTTGATCACAGTTTCAATTAATTTAGATATAAATTGGGGAAAATAATTATGTCATCATTGTATTTAATGTTTACATTAATTATATCTCTTTATATGTATTTCTATCATCCCTATCTAGCTCTATATCCATCTCTGCGGGTGTCTGCATCTATGTATGTGTATGCATACGTCTGTAATTTCACTGGCACTTGCAAAGATGTATCCCCATTAACACAGTTACACATTTCAGGTTTCAGCCAGAAATTATTTGCAATTTTAACATTAAAATTCTAAGCATATAGAAGTATTCCAAATGCCTTGGATTTCTGATTGCTATTATAAAAAGAATTGCATTTTATAATTTGACTTTTGCTTTGAAGTTTTCTGTATATAGAAATATTACTGAGTCTCCTATGCTGATTTAATATCTAAGCATCCTTTAATATTTAGAAAAGCACCTTTAATAGATTAATTGTTGACTGTCTAGAAGATGTTACATTATTTGCATATGTATACTTTTTATAAAACTGGGTTCTTTGTCTTTTCTTTTTCTCATATGTATGTGTCTGAGATGTGTGTGTGTGTGTGTGTGTGTGTGTGTGTATGTATTCTTATGAGCATAGGGGTGTGTGTGTGCGTGTGTGTGTGTGTGTGTGTGTGTGTGTGTAGGCTAAAGGCAGATATTGGGAATTTTCTTTGATTGCTTTCCATCTTATTTACTAAAGCATGGTCTGTCAATCAAACCTATAGCTCTGCCAAATGGTAGGCTTGAGCAATTTGTCTATGTCTTTGAAGGCCATAATTATTGGGGCACAGTGTCACATCCACCAGGCATTTATGTGAGTTCTGGGGAATCAGTTTTCAGGCCTTCTCGCTTGCTCAGAAAACACTTTAGTCACGTAGCTATCTTGACTTCCAGCTCAGTTTGATTTTTTAAATCTATTTTCCTTCTTATTTATTTGAAATAGGGTCTTATGTATCTTAGGCTGGCCTCAAACTTGCTATGTATGTATGAACATTTGAGCCTCCTGCCTCTGTTTCCGAAGTGCTGAGATGACGGGCATGTACCACCATACCCACTAGATACAGATGGCGTTAGAGATCAAATGACTGTGAGCTTTATGTGCTAAGCAAGCGCTGTACCAATGAAACTGGATCCCTAGCTCCTTTTCCTTCTTATATTTTAAGGGTAAAAAAAATCCCCTAATGGTTGAATCCCTGGTGCAGTGTTGAACAGGACTGGTGGGAATTTGTACTGTTCATTGGTTTTGTTTCTAAATTTAGCACCCGTGTTCCACCATTAGTTGTAGTGTTCGTTCAGAGTCTGGTGTGCTGCAGCTTAGCGGCCTGTGAAAGCTATGTTTACTCCCAGCTAGCTAAGAGCAGTTTTAATCACAAATAACATTTGCTTTTACCATTTTTTGGTGTAATTTGAAATAGAGTTTTTTCTTCTTTGATCTGCAAATATAGAACATTATAGAAATTGATTTTTGATGTGGAAGCCTCTGTGTTCTTCAGGGAAGTGCCACTTCAGTCTGCATGCACTGTGGAAAGGGGCGCCTAGGCATTTCTATTTCATGAGATTGCTCTTTCTCATGGCTCTCCTTCATTTGGGTCTGAGAATTGATTTTATTCGGAGGTTTAAAACTTTGTGCAGGTCACTGCTCACCATCTCCCCCACTCCGTATAGGCAGTTTACTGGGCCTGTCTTGAGTTGAATAAATAGATCTGGTTTATTCTGGGGCTTAGTGGATCTGGAATGCATTCACTGGCTTTTATACTGATGATCTCACCTCCGACTAAGGGAAACATTGTAAACAGGGAAGCTATCCAAGGGAATACTGCTATCTCATGCATTCAAATGAAGTAATTCAAGCCTAGCTCTCCTAGGAATCTGTAGACCTTGATGAGATTATATTTGCATTAATGCTGCTATGAAATTCAAATGTTTAGGCCAGTACAAGGGTGTTGGGAGGGTAATGAGATGGATTAAGGAAAAAAACATTTAGTCTGATCAGGTAACTCTCTTAATGAGCTCTCTTAGATGGCAAAATTAGAAGAGAAAAAATGGTGTGGGCTGGGCAAATAAAATAAAGGTCCTCAGAGATGGAGAACAAAGATCTTATGCCCATTTCAAGGTTATATGATCTTTCAAAACTATTTTTTGCTTCTGAGATTATTACAATGTCATTCTGTTTATGAATTCTATCTACACATAAGTGAAGCCATTTAATCTATTAAAATGCAAGTTTTTTAAGTGCTCACTCTGTCATAGATACTTTATCACATAATTTAATTTCACAATCATGACTTTCTACAAGAACATTAGGTGTTATCGTGTCTAATACTTTGTTTTTAATTGCTTGTTTAATTGTCTATTTTCTTAATTAGAATCTAAGTTCTATGAGGCAGAAACAGAACCTTTCTTACAGGGCCTCTCTGTAGTGTTGGTATTTGGTAGTTTTTGAGATATGAGTGTTAATCAGTCTACTATTATCATGGTAAACACAAGAGATGAATGACACACAAGGAGAAAAGGCTTATTGGCTCACAGTTTTGGAGGTATTGGTCAATAATTTATACAGTTTGTGTCAGTGGTGAGAGCACATCATGGAAGGAATACATAGTGAACCTAAACCAGTTAAATAATGAGCAAAGGGAAAGAAGGATGAGGCCAGGGCTCACAATTCCTTTCAAGGAGTGTTCCCAGTACACGGACCTCCCACGAGTTTCCTCTGAGAAGTCCCAAGAACACCTTTAGACCAAGTCTTTAACATGTAGGCCATTGGGAGACGCTGAATTTCCAAACTAGCAAGGAGACACTCAACGTTAGATGTGTTGAAGGAATGAGTGCCTCACTCAGAGCTCATACTCTGCTCTTTGAAAACCTGGAACAACAGGTAACTTCATATTATTCAATCTGTTCAGCAACTTCTGTCTTCCTACATAGCCCAATAGCTAGGATAATAATTGTGTCCAATAGTATTTATTTCATTTATGATTGAATCCTATGTTATCCTGTATGATATCTGCTGTCTTTGAATGTTAACGCCCTCTTGTCTTTATTTCTAGTTCTTAGTATTTGCCAAGTCCATGAAAGGTCAATGTCAATACTACAAAGGAAAAAAGGCAAGGCATGTCTGAAAAATGTTGGACAGGGGTTCCTTCACCTACTATGTATCATAACTGGAAGTGTTGTGAGATCTCCTCTAGTCAATAGCCTTTTAGATACCGGCCCATTTGGGGCATGTTCTGAGGTACCATAAGGGCAGATGAAAAGCATGCATGGGCCCCTTTTCTGCTGAATTTGGTTCCCATCTTCCAGCGCCCACAGAGGACCGCGGATCTCTACCCTTACTGTGAGACTTATCCCCAAATAGATAAACCTTTGTTATAGTCCATTCTGGGCTATTTTGGACCACTTTAATATGCCTACATGGAAGGTACTTAATACTTCTGGTGTAGGAGGTCCTTCTTTCTATGTGTCGCTTTCATTGGTGAATAAAGAAAACTGCCTTGACCTTTTGATAGGGCAGGACTTAGATAGGTGGGGAAAAGAGAACAGAATGCTGGGAAGAAGACAGAGAGAGCCCCCCCAACATGAAGCTGCAAAGTAAGACATGCTGAATCTTTCCCGGTAAGCCACGACCTCGTGATGATATACAAATTATTAGAAATGGGTTGAATCAAGATGTGAGAGTTAGCCAATAAGAGGCTAGAACTAATGGGCCAGGCAGTAATTTAATTAATACAATTTCTGTGTAATTATTCTGGGTGTAAGCTAACTGGGTGGTGGGATGCGGCCCGCTCGCTTAGCCAGGCAATGGGATCTGGGTGGCGGGACACAGCCAAGGGTGGCTGGGACGACAAGCAGCCCGCTAGTCTCAATACTACATACTTCATCTTGTTCCAAGTTCTCATTCAGCTTTTGGAAACCCAGTCAGTATAACATACCTTTTCATTGAGGCATTAAGTCACTCTTCTTATTAGTATCTTCTTCTGACATATATCTATATGGGTTTGATTTGTACACTATTTTAAAACCTGCTCTGTGTCATAGGTCTATATTACCTTCTCTGATAATTATGTTAGTGTTCTCGTAAATTCTTGGTAAGTCTCAAATAAATCTTGTGGTCCAATCCTTTCAGATTAAGCCTCTAGCAAAGCAAAGGGGGGTAGTCTTTCTCTCATTATTATGCTTGGATGGGGCTATTATTGCCATAGTAATGGATACTTCCTCAAGGCATCCTGATGGTTACAGAGCAATAGCATCCTGACAATCATTATAAGATTTTCATATGCTTTAGACATTAGGGACAGGAAGCCTTATGTCTTTTATGACCATTCATTGGTGAATTTTGAATACTAAAAAAATAAAATCATCTACTTCAAAATTTAATATTTCCAGAAAGTATATGTTTCTCCTGATTCTGAATATTTGCAGCAGTTACAGAAACATATTTGTTCTAAATGCTGTCGTTGGCTGTTATAGAGTAACCTCAGGACAGACATTCAGAAGAACAATAATGATCTAAGAGTTTTCATTCTAACCTACAATAGGGAATTGTACTTATATACATACTGATCACTCACTGGCACTGACTTCACTTTTGAATGTCACCCCTATGTGTCTGACAGTGGCAGATGGAAAGACTGTCTTTCTGTTGTTTTTATCTTTGTTGTTTTTTTTCATCTTAGTGAGCAAAGTCTGTAAAGAACAGAAGTCAGGCTTTTCTTACACACAGAGACTTTGAACTGTGGCATCTGATCTTGGGATGAGGACCTTCTGAAACAAATAGCTTGCTCTTGCTCTCTGCTTGTCACCTAGCATTGAGACACTGCAGGATACAGAATAAGAAGTTACTATGTGTTGAGTTGAGGCCACCTTTAATGTATATGGTGATGCCTTAGCTCTTTCCCCAGCAACTGTAAATGTGACCTAATGTTCAGATTGGGTCTTTACAGAGGAGACAAAGTGAAATGAGGTCAAAGAGGGACCTTCATCCAATAAGGCTCATGTTCTCATAGATGGAGATTTGAACATAGACATGTGCAGGTGAAATGCAGTTAGGGAGAGAGAAGACTGCCTTTGCAAGTCAAAGAGCAAGTCATCTCAGGGCAGATTTTTTCCCTTATAGACTTGAGAAGAGGCTAATTCTGCCAATACTGTGATCTCCAGCTTTCCATTCAAGACATGCATTTCTGTTGCTTAAGCCACACAGCCTGTGGTATTTGTTATGACAGGCTCAATAAACTAGGATAGGGATGCATTGTAGATGTCCCTTTCAGTGCTGTTGGATGGTGATTTTCAAGTTTATTCTGGCCATCTTCTGCAAGTCTCCTAACCTTTCACAATACTGTGATGATTTGCTTTGGCCTAGTCATTGTGGTCTTGTCAGGTGTGTGGGTTCTCTATTGCCTGGCAACAAATCACCCCAAAATAAGGCAGAGAGCAGCAAACGTGTGTCTCACCCAGCTTTTGAGGATCAGCATCCCAGAGCAGCATCGTTTGGGTGGATTTTGCTTAGGTTGGGTCAGGAGGCCACAGTAAAAGATGGCTGCGGTGGACGACCATCCTCCAAGTTTATGTATGTGGCTATTGGTAGGGGGAAATGGTGTTTTAAATGCTAGGTCTCCCCCTAAGAATACTTACAGTGTGGATTCCCCATGTTTCCAGAGAGTGTCCAGGAAAGTAAAGGATGGAAAGCGACAGTGTCTTTTGTAACCTATGATTGCCATCTAGTCAACTTCTGCCACCATCTATTTGTAGGAAGAGACCACCTAAGATTTGAATTTCAGGAGGAAGGGATGGTGTGATTGCTGGCTATTATGGATGATGGCTATTATGAGGGGGAAGAGTACATTCTTTTGTGGCACAGTTTTATTTTGCACAAAATTTATCACCTTTAAAGAAAATTGTGAGCCAGACTCTGCTTATTTTGCCTTTGCTTCTAGTGAAACAGGATTAACCATGTTAACTACTAGACATCTAAAATCACTCCATGTTCTCCAGAAAATTCTTTTTGACAATTAATGAGAAACAAAACAAAACAAAGAAAATACTTCATGGCTGGAAAAATGGCTCAGTGGACAAAGTGTTTGTTATACAAGTATGAGAATCCAATTCCAAATACTTAGATCTCTCATATATACAATCCCATATTCCTATTGTGAAATAGGAGGCTGTAGCTAGAGAAACCATAGAAGCTCACAGGCCAAAAAGACTGACATACACAGCTGCAAATAGCAAGATACCCAGTCCCAAGGAAAAGAGGAATCAAGGATTCACACTTAAGACTATCTTCTGACTTCAACACATATATCATGGCACATTGGTGGCCAGACATATATACATGTATACAATGCATGCACACAAATGCACAGACATCATACATGGGCAACCAGACTCATATACATGCATACATATACATGTATACAAATAAACAGATATCATACACATGAGTGCACATACAAATAAAAACAATAACAACAAAAGTAGCAATCCTTTACAATTTTTTTCAAAAAGTAAAAGAAATGGCATATAAAACACCCCCTCTTCATCACCCTAACAGTTTACTGTCTATTTCTGATCTTTTTCATGTAGGACCCCCCCCCCACCTTGGGCTTGAGCGCTTCTTTAGAAACATTAGCTCCTTGAAGGAGGGAAGGGGGAAGGAGGGAAAGGGAGAAGGGAGGAGGGAGAGAGGGAGGGAAGGGGTGAGGGAGTAAGAAGGGTTGCTCCTCTGGAAAACAGCCTCACCCCAGATGATTTTGACGAACTTTGTTTACCCTAGGACTCGCAAGCAAGCACCTGCCATGTGGGGCCCATGCTGGTCTCTGCCCACAATTTCTCCCAAGTGAGGTTCTACCCAATAGCTTGCTCCCTTCAGTCCAAAATACAGAAACAAATTTACATTGCTGGGGATGCCCAAAGGCAGGGGTAAAAACTATACAAGCAAAAGTAACTATTTAGTTGACATCCTTCGATAGTTAATCCCAGCCATGCTTTCTCCATTGACTGGAAGATATACCAAATACTGTTTAAAAAATGCCAAATATTTACTCCTCTATGCCTCAGGTTGTTGGCAAAGGTAATATATTAGGAGAATGGCTTTCTGTTATTGGTCAGGAGTTTGAAACAGCATTTTAGAGCCAGTGTTTCCTAGTAGCTTCACAAAATTACTTCACCTGTTTTGGAAGGACAATGGAAGACTCAGAATTAAATTAAATCTACAGGCAGTGGGCTCTGTGTCTCATTTTCAGAGAGTATTAGTGGAGCCCTTAACTCTTGGCTCTGTCTCTGTGTAATAATGGTCCTCCTTTCCCCGTTAACATTCAGCATCACAGTTACTATTCAGTAACAAGATGGATCTTTCTAAGATGCACTTATGCATTCATTCAGATTTGAGAATCACACTAAACCAGTTATTGTGTAGGTCTGCTCATGATAATTCGTCAGGATCAATGTTTGAACATAAGCTGCCTTTTCTAGACTGTCTAGGCTTTGTTATGGAAAGGGAAAGTATTGTTAGAAAGGAAGATCGGTGATGCCATAGGGCATTTACACAAGTAGAGCAGAAAGAGTGATGAGGTTTCCCTACTGGGTGTTATAGAATGGAGGTAAACCAAGGCCTCTCACAAAGAGAATGGCAGCTTCCCTGGGAAGGCACAGACAGGAAGCATAGGTATTCAGATTGGGGACGTTAGGCCCTGAATGACTAATACATAATTAACCATTTGTTTTATTTAATATAAAAACAAATTTAGGGGCAGTTTGTGTCCTGAATTATCTCATGAAAGCAAATCATTTCCACCTGTTGCAAGTGTCAAGCACACCAACATCCCGTCAGGCTCTGGGAAGCTGCAGTCGAATACATGACCTCTATGAACGGACTAAGGGATTCACCTCCCAAATGGCTTTGAATTTTTTTTTTACTTTAATAATGGATTATGAATTAGAATATGAAAAAATAGACTGGCATGGTGGCGCATGTCTGCAGTCTTAGCATGTGGGAAGCTGAAACAGGAGGATTGCAAACTTAAGAATAGCCTGGACTTTACAGTGAGGCCATGTTTAAAAACAGGTGGCAGTTGAGGAGGGATGTGCTAAGATTAATGTATTTAAAGATGGGAAGTTCCCACTTTTTGTCTCTTGCTGGAAGTTTGAGTGGTCCCTGCTAGGTACCTGAGTGCTCCACAGCATTAGTGCTGCCACCTAGAAGACAGAGAAATTGTCAGCGGCTCACTGCTGGGCTCTTGAATTAAAATTTTCAAGGGCCCACGTTTCTAGTGTCCCAACCCTTAAAGAGGTTTCTCAGACTGCTTTTAGGAGACCTAGGAGGAATTGCTCCTGATGGAGCCCTCAGAAGATGCAAGATGGAAGATGGAACGGCAACGGTGCCCATCTATCCGTGGGTGGAAAGGAATGACTATAGATGATGTCCTCAAGAGTGAGGTGGTGATCTGGGACCCAACTGATTCCATTGCAACTGTTTTCACAACAGAGCAGCATCAATTCCAGGAAAACCCAAGGACCCTGCTAGAAGAACACAGTCATCTGCAAGACCTAGATCCATAATTCTTCCCAACTCCCGACTCTCCCCGGGAGCAGAGTCACACCCATGATTTGGTGTTGTGGGAGGCACGAGGGAGTTCACACAATGAATCAGACAGTACTGATTCTCATCAGTAAGTGGGAAAAAAGTGCTCTAAGATCAAGAGATGTCCATTTAGGGGGAAAGTGCAATTTCGGTAAGTATGTTCCTCTCTGAGTTAACTTCTGATGTGAACGAAAGGACATAACTTGCAGGATGGTTCTGAAATGCTCCTCACATCTATTAGACACTCAGTAAATGGCAGTTATTCTCAGAGAATTGGATTCGAAAGTCTCTGAGGTAATTTTCTCTTCCATTTACCCTTCTGCCTATATTGGCTCATATTGAACTTCATTCCCTTCATATTTAGAAAAAGCATGCTTCATCTTCTATGTAATGTTCTAAAACAGTATGGCCACTGGCACCCATTTCTCAAGAGCTCATTGATGTGTGGGCCGTAGGTGCTGCTATGAGTCAAGTCTTATTCTTAAGCCCAGCTTTTTGGTTATTTTAATTTAGAGAGTGCTCAGATGCTGAATGTTTTGAAGAGTCTACGGTAGGCACAAAAACACATTTGTACACAGAGTAATGCTGAACAAAGACATAAAACAACTTATCACGGGAAAGCAAATAAGCACAGAGCTTCCTTCTGTCAGCATGGCAGAATTCACAAGCCTCAGTAAGAAACAGAGTGATCTGCTTGTACTTCACTTTTCCTTGATCTGCATTTGGGGAGAATTGCTCATGTTTTATGGGAAGCCAGCGTCCACCGAATGTCTGTCATTATGCATGCAGCCCTGTAATTGGTGCTTTCATGTTTTGTTAGTGCTCTCTTGCATCCGGAGAGAGGCTGGAATTGTTTCCCATGATGCCTGTGAAGAAACCGAGACCCAGAGAAAGGAAAATACTATATTTATAAAGAACCAATTCTGAATGTTTTGAACATGTAACTTTTCATTGTTCCTCTTTGGGCATTTGGTGTTTGATTGCAGACACATTTCAAGAGTGGAATGGGAGCGCCCATCATCCGTCTCATTTGGATTCACTGTATTAATGTCTTGCCATATTTATTTTCTTAATCTACTCTATCATCTGTCAATGTGTGTATCTTCACCTATGAATTTCCCTCCCTCCCTTTCAGTCATTGTATATCAACTGTCTATCATCTGTTGTTATGTATCCTTCAAGTCTAAATCATTTGACTATTAATTACATATCTTATATAATAAATATTCTTTAAGTAATTCTATATGTGTTTCCTGAGAGAAAAGATATTTTTCAATATCCCCATAATATGGCTACATAATCAGTAACTTTAGCATCAACATTATATTCATATGAAATTAAAATTCACCTTCTAGCTTCTCAGATGTTCCAGAATACCTTTTATATGATTTAACTTCTGGTTCAAGATCCAGCCCTGGAACATGCATTGTACTTTGTTGCTGTGTCCTTTTTGATTCCCAGGTCTGAAAAACTCTTGGGTTTATTTATTATCTCACTAACATTAAAAAGAGAAGACAGGTCAAGACTAGTGAGATGGCTCAGTGGGGAAAAGCGTTTCCTCCCAAGGGTGAGTGATCTGAATCTGAGTCCCAAACTCACAGGATACAAGGAGAAGACCAATTTCTGCAGGTTGTCTTCTGACCCCCACCAGTTCACTGTGGTACACACACACACACACACACACACACACACACACACACACACACACCACACACCACACACACACACCACACACACACACACACCACACACACACACACACACTACATAAATAAATTATGAAACAAAGCAAAACAAAAGACCAATTACTTTCAAACTTCCCTTCAGTTTTGGTTTGTCCTGTGTGTTTCAAATCAGGATCTTGTGTCTTTCCTGACATGCTGTATCCTAAGAACTTGGTTTGCCCCTATATTGGTAATGTTATCTTTGATCTAGTTTTTCTATGATGAAGTCACCTCTTACTTTTTTTTTAATGAATCAATATACTGTTAAAAGTCTTTTGAGGCTGTATAGTTCATTCCTCGCTGAAGATTTTTTGAAGCACATTGTCTCTTTTGTATTTAATTAATTAATTGATTAATCAATGCTGGTATAACTTTCTTATAAGGAATGGAGATATTCTAAAGAGATACCTGGGACTTTTCTTTTTGACTATCAGACTATTGGAATGATGGTTCCCCAAGAAATGAGATTTTCTCAGGGATTTCATATTGAGAGAAGAGGAAGACTATAAAATTTGAGCCATCTGGTGGAGTCCCTTATCTCTCGGGAGGAGATAAAGGCAGTATTGCCTTCTCAGAACACCCTGCAGGAGAGACCAAAGACTGAAGCCTCGCCAAGGATGAGTCAGCCTTGACTAGAACTGCTTAGTTACACGTGCCTCTTGCCCTTTTATCCTAAATCTCACGTCAGGAACCCACAGGCCGACTGAGTTCCACCTGATCCCTTTACTTGGTGTTCTTCCTTAGTGGCCATGTTGAAAACAGTGAATAAGTCTCTTTCCTTTGTTTCTGCTCAAACTGGTCTATTTAATTGGCCAGTTGAGGATGGGAAGTGTAGGGAGAACCTGGCTTGTTAGAGTTTCAGGGGCCCAGGCTCTGATCTTAATGATTCCAGAAACAATGTTGATTATAGAAGGCCATTTCCACAAAAGTATATAATAACTTCGAGCATATTCTAACTCAGATTTGCACTCTCAGCCCTTTCTATCCTCTTGCATGCCCTTGGTTTTTCTTGTTTCCCTAGATACCCCTTTCTCATCTGGACACATGATCTCATGCATCTGAATAAAACTCACTCATTTTCTTTTAGTTTTGACTAATGCTTTTCCTTGGCATTTTAGTATAAAGACTTATTTATAATTTATTTTTATAAACTAGAAATTATGTGTCACAAGTAATCTGCTTGCCACAGAATCAAGTGATGACATCCATCTTTGAACTTAGGATATATAGTTAAGATAAAAATGTGTCTGTTTTTTTTAATAGAGGTTATTTCTTTTCTAAAATAACTTTTCTTTACTTTTTCTTTATTTAAAAACAACCTTTTTCATTTTGCATACCAATCCCTGTTACTCCTCCCTCCTCTCTTATTGTTCCTCCCACCATGCCCCCACCTCACCCCCCCATTCCACTTCTCAGAGAGGGTAAGTCCTCCCATGGAGAGCCAACAAAGTCTGACACATCAAGTGGAGGCAGGGCCAAGTCCTTACCCCCAGTACCTAGATTGAGCAAGGTGTCCCTCCATCGGGAATGGGCTCCATAAAGCCAGTTCATGCACTAGGGATAAATCCTGGTCCCACTGCCAGTGGCCCCACAGACTATTCAAGCCACACAAGTGTCACTCACATTCAGAAGGCCTCGTTCAGTTCTATGCAGGTTCCCCAGCTGTCAGTACAGAGTCAGTGAGCTCCCGCTAGCTCAGGTCATTTGTCACAGAGGATATTTCTAATTGATTGTGACTTTGACGATTTATCTGGTTTTAGAGTAACCATTAACAGTTTGTTCCCAGGTGGTCTGTTGTGGCAAATGGCGTTGCTTAAGGCAGTGCGGTGCACTAGCTTTGCCTTATTCCTCAGGCAGTAGGTATCTCTAACTGACAACCATATATGCGAAGTCTACCAGCTGACATGCAGTAGGTGCTGCACAGATGAAATTATGGTTCAACACTTGTCTGAAACGGAGCACTGTTGTTGGATTCAGCCTAGGAGAAAACATTTAAGAACACAAAGCTTCAACAATTGATGACGTGCTTAACTTGAGCTTTTTGGTGATGACTTCTTCCAAAGTGGGCTAAGGTTTCATTCCAAGTGCATCCCAGACACTGCACTCTACCAGAGCTGCATACTGCCGGGACAGTGTTCTCCTCATGTGTGTCTGTGAGTTCAGCTCACCAATAACTGACCTGCTGGTTGAAGCAAGAGGAAGGGTTCCCTCCCCCACCTTAGTTTTCACTGGAGAACCATCTAGGAGTGGAGACAAATGTTGTCTGTTGGTGGGAGGGAAAGTCTAAGTTTCGTATCCGGAGGCAAGGGGACAGGAATGTAAAATGAGCAGGGTGTGAGAAGAAAACACTAAATCAAGAAGTAAGCACTCTTTCAAGCTATGTGGAACTAGGAACAAGGCTGAGTACTTCTCTTTGGAGCAAATGGGTCTCAGTTGTGCTGGCTGTGGCAAGGAATGGACTTGGAGAGGAGGCATTAAGTCAGAATGGCACGGTGAGACCAGGGCTGCGAGAATACTCCGAGCTTTCCTCTAGAAGTGGGTTACTCCCATGATGGAAATTCTGTTGGCTCTAAGGCAAAGATGAACTAAGTGCTTGTCTTTGTTTTGCTTTCAAGAGAAAACTAAGGGGAAATGCTATTTAAAAGAGGGAGAAGTAGTATGGGTTCCATTTATGCCCCCATTTTATCCATTGCTCCTTCTTTCCTTCCTTTCTCCAAGCTGCATGTGATCTAGGGACGTTTTAGAGAGGTTAAGAAGAAGCAGGTTATCTGAAAGGCAACCCAGCAATTCAGCTACCCTGGAGTCGTCCTCCACCTGATATACAGTAAAACTTCAAAGTTATGTAGCTGCTTTGAAGTCATCCTCCTCAAACTCCTGTAAGAAACCCCTCACCTGTGTTCCATCAGAAGGCCCAATACTCTCGTTAGTTTGCTAAGCTAGACTTGGGGGATTTTAATTGGTCTGTATTCTTTTCTGGGTTGCCTAGACATCTGTCTGAATCTTCCCAGGAAAAGTCAACACAGGGTACATCCGGTGAGGCCTTGCTTTAAAAATAGACAAAAAGAAGAGAGAAAGGCAGGGATTCTAGAGGACATTATTAGTTCTACACATAGACACAGGGCCAAAAAGATTCCTCTGAGGTTTTGCTTCTTTTTAGTACATTTCCTCCAAAATCCTTATGGTGCTGTCCTAGGTATAAGAGCCTATGAAACATTACTCTCAAAGAATAAATGATATTCTATTATTAATTGGCCTGTAGTGGTTGTTCTTTCTGCAGGCATTATTCACACAGAAGGTGTATCTTTATTTCATAAATTCAAGAAAGGTCTAGCTAAACAGATTTCTTCCACGCAAGGCTTAACTCCCTTATCACGCAAATGTGCAAGGTGGCTCTGTGGCAGATAAAATGTCGCTCCTTTCCCCAGTAGTCCACTGTTGTTTTATTTCCTACCTGTCTGCTTCATCCATGAATTTCAAGTATCTGTAGAAACTAGTACACCCAGTATTAAAACAAACAGATGAATTGTTGTCAGAAATCAAGGTAACATTATTTTTCTGGTGGTGAAATGGTTCCAGCGTGCCATATCCAGCAAAAACAATGTTATTAAACAAATGCCTTAGAAAGTTATCATCTAAATGATTGGGGTGGTGATGTGGGGAAGACAGAAACTGAGTGGCAGGAGAGGAAGCAGTTATTCGTTGACATTATTCCCCCCTGGGAAATTAAAACACGTTGCGGACTACTGGTGAACTCACGTACTACAACAAAACAAAACAGAACACCCCAAACCAAAACCCGAATCCTGAGACAATGCCGGTTTTCATACTTTCCTTTGTGGCAGAGTTTAATGAGGACAGGTTCTTTGGTGGTGCATGGGCGTGGCCATGTGAGCCTGCCTTCAGTTTCCAGAGTGGATGGGGTGAGCCGTGAGCAGGGCCTGAGGGCTCCATGGCTTGTTTCCTCACAGATGTGCCTTGGCGGTGATCTGAGAAGCTTACTCTTTCCAACACCACCCAGTTCTGACTCCCGAGGAGGAAGAACCAGTGTGAAGAGGAGAGCTACTCTTGTTTCGAACTACACTGCAAAGGCAGGAGTCCTGAGGCAGCAGTGTCTGGCAGATCTGCTTTCCTGTCTCAGGCCATTCTGAAGGTTCTCGACTGGGAATGTTGTCCTGAGAAGCATGAACTCACGGTTTCCCTTTGAACTCAGGCTTCCACGAGAAGGGGAATGTTTGAGAAAGGAACTATCTTGCTGGGACCTGCCTGGTCTATTGAGCTGACAAAAGGGTGAAGGAGGATCAGGTCATGCAAGCTCACTGTGCCTGCTGGGGATGCTCAGGGAAAACCAGAAAGAGAAGAAAAAGGATCCCTTCCACAGCAGCCTCATTTCCTCAGCACCAATCAGGAAGGGTGTGAACTGGCATCTAATTAAGAGATTAAAATTTACTTTGGTTAAAGATTAATGAAAAACCTTGTGGAGAACTTGAATTTCTTTTTAGTGACTGTGTTGTTACCCTTTGCTTCTCAACAGTTTTCCAATAGTGTCAAAATTGACAGGATTGCTTTGATGAGAGCAGCCTTAATCCAGCATCCACTCTTTGTTAGATGTCTTCTACAAGGACCGTCTAGTACTAGTACTTGGTCGGCTGTGTTGGCATTGAAGAGACTGGCTAGTGTCACTTTAGCATCGTGATTGCTTTGTGCTGAGTGTAGTTAAAAAGTAGTCCAAAAGACCCTTTTGTCATGCCTCTCTAGCCAAGAAACTCTTTTCTCTATCCCACGTGGGAAACAGTAGATAAGCAACTATTACCATTGGTAGGAGAAGGTCAGCATTGAGAGAGGTTTGTATAAGTCTTGTTCACATTTTTTTCACTAGATTAGCCCAATATGAAACTTTTTAAAAGATTTACTTTTATTATCTTTATTTATTTGTTTGTGTGTGTATGTTTGAGTATGTATATATGTGTGTGAGCACACACACGTGTGTGTGAGTGTGTGAAAGCCACATGTGTGTTGTTACAGGGGCTTACAGACTCCAGAAGGAACTGCATCTTTTAGGGTTGGAGGTAGAGGTCATTGTGAATCTGGAAACTGAACTTTGATGCTCTGGAAGGGCAGCAAATACTTTCAACTGCTGAGCCATTTCTTCAGTCCTACTCCATCCCCTGTGAACCTCCTACAAGTTACGGCCTTTAACAATAGAAAGGCCATTTCTTGTGTCTTTCTATTCATCACCCTTTGTTAGAATGTCACATTCATCTATCAGACTTACCTGCCTAAAAGTCACCTTAACTATAAAAATTAAACTGCTAACTCCATAGGAAACTTTGATCAATATCAATTGCCACTTTATTTATAGTCAAAATACAACAAAAGTTTTGTGTGTTTGCCTTCCTTACTGTAATCTTGCTTCATAGTTAAGGGAACTGGATGCATCTAGGGACCGGAAGAGATTCTAACCTAATTCTTCATGGTCCTGAAACCTGTGCACACTCATGACCCTTTTTAGTAATACACAGAAGCAATTACCTACATAGAGTTGCATGCTAGGATAAATCTGCATCCAATAAATAAAAGTTTGAACACTTGTATATGGAAGTCGGTATGACCTAAGAAGGTGGAAGAAAGCTCTCTTCTCATTTTCATGTGGGATGAGGAGTGGCCCGATGTGGGCGATAGAATTAGACAGGAGTTGAATCTAAGCTTTCACACGTATTAGTTGTTTTATTGCTTTGTTTTGTTAATACAGTGTCTCCCATGAAGCCCAGATTTGGCTTGGAACTTGTGATCTTCATGTCTCAGCCTTCCCAGTAATGAGATTATGAGTGTGTATTGCCATGCCAACCTACTCATTAGGTTTTGAGTTAAGATAAACAATCTAACTCTGCAAAGATATTTCCTCATTTAAAAAAAAGATGCGGATTCTTACCTCAGAGAGTGTTGGAATAACTACAACATATTTCAAAGGGCATCATATTCATCACAATAATGAATATCTTTTTGTGTTTTCCTGAGCCACAAGGCACTTCAGAGTGAATTCGATTGTTTATCTATAACAGTGGTATAGGTGCATGATAGATGCCAGATGTTAGCATTATGAATGACTTGAGTGCCGTTAGATGTCAGATTTCCCAAGTTTCAGCTGGTGCAGTAGTTAGTGGTCAATTAGAAATGCATAGGTAAAGGACAGTGGGTGGTGAGGTAGCGGTTAGTGGTACAAACAACTATGGTGAACAAAATTAATTGTTATTGAGCCAACAAACTGAGAATTTTTCCGTTATTCTGTTTGCTCTCTTTTTTTGTGAAAGGTTTTGTGAATAAATTTGACTGGGTGCTTGCAGGCAGCTGAAAAGTCACTTATTATTATTATTTTTATTGTTTTACCTCTTGACAATTGTAACAGTAACTTTCTCTCCTTTGGGGATATGTGGTCTCTAAATAATTAAACTTGGGGAGCCTAAAGTATTTATCAGGCCCTGTGCTGGTTCGATTTTTGTCAGTCTGATACAAGCTGGGTCATCTGGCAAGAGGGAACCTCAGTCTAGAAGATGCCATTGAACGTTTCTGGATTCATGATTGATGTGGGTAGGCCTTCCACACTGGGGGCAGTGGTAAGTGGCTACTGGGTTGTATAAAAAAACCCAAAAACTGAGAAAGTCATGAGCAAGCCAGTCACTGCTTCCTCCATGGTCCTAATTCAGTTCCATTTCTAGGTTTCTACTTGAGTTCCTGTTCTGTCTTCCATAAATAATGTATATCATCAGGAAGTGTAAGTCAGATAAACCCTTTTCTCTCCAAGTTACATTAGGTCATGGTGTCTTATCACAGCAATAGAAGGCAAATTAGACAGACCCTAAGAGTTTACTTCCACCAATTATGAATAAAGTCCTTCCTTTCCCCACCTCATAGGCAGCATTTGTTGTTAATTGTTTTCTAGAAGGCAGCCATTCTGAGTGCCTTCAGATGGAATCACAAAGTAGCTTTTAATTGCATCACTCAAAAGATATTTATTGTTCATTTGTATTTTTTTCTTTTGAGAAATCTCTGTTCAGTTCCTCAGTCCTATTTTTTAAAATAGAGTTGTTTGTTTTCTGCTTGTTAGGCACTTATTGAGTTTGTTGTATAGTCTAGTGATTAACCTTTGTCAGTTTTACAGCTGGCAAACATTTTCTCCCATTCTGCAGGCTACCTCTTCACTCAGTTGGCATTCTGCCGTGAGTAGCCTTTTCCCCTCACAAGGTCTGTTTGTTGATTGTTGACCTTATTTCCTGAATACCTACAGGAGTTTTGTTCAGAGAATTCTTACTTACACTGCATCTTGCCGTGTATGCTGTGCTTTTTCCTCTAGGAGTTTCAGGCTTTCTCCTCTTATGCTGAGTTCCTTGATCCACTGGGAACTGGCTTTTCTATAGGGCGAGAGGTAAGGATCATTTTTTTTCTACACTAAATGTTCACTTTTCATAGCGTATTGGTTATAGAGCTGACTTCTTTCCAGTATATATTTTTAACAACTTCGTTAAAAATCAGGATGTGTGGCTGCAGGAGTTTATATCTGGATCTTCCGTTCTGTTCTGTTGACCTATGTGTCTGCTTTATACTTACACCACACTGGTTTTACTATGGATCTGTAATAAAACATGAAATCAGTTATTGTGATGTGTTCAGGACTGCTTGGAATAACCAACCCCTTTTTGTTCCAAATAAGTTTTAATATATATTATATAACATCACATATATATATACACATATATGTACATTATATATTCATATGTAGACATACACACATATATGCATTATATATATATAATGTTTAAGAAGATTTTTGGGGGAATTGCATTGAATCTGTAGACTACTTTTAGTAAGACAGTCTTTTTCTTTTTTTGCAATATTGTTTTTTCCAATCCTGGACCATTAGAGGGATTTCCATCTTCTAGTGTCATTTTCACTTTTTCTCTTGAGTACTGCAAGGTTTGATAGAGAATTTTCACTTCCTGGATTAGATTTATTTCATTTTTTTTGGCTTGTTTTGGCCGCTGTAAACGGATGCTAATGGGATTATTTTCCCAAATTCTTCCTCAGAATGTTTGTTATTAATATGTAGAAAGGTTACTGAGTTTCATATGTTTATTTTTTAACTTTCCATTTTGCCAAAAGTGCTTATCTGTTTTAAGAGTTCTCTGGCTGAGTGCGATATGCCTAGAAACATATCACCTACAAATAAGGATATTTTAGCCTCTTCTTTTCCTGTCTGACTCTCTTTCCTTGCTTCTCTTGTCATGTTGTTCTCAGTATTTGGTACTATCTTGAGTAAGAGTGGCAAAAGCTGATACCTTGTCTTGTTCCTGATTTTAATGGAAATAATTTGAGTTTTTCTCAGTTTGGTATAGCTTTGACCAAACATTTGTTGTTTGTTATCCCCAATGCTTTTTCTTATATGCATATGTATGTGTGTGGTTACATGCGTGTGGATGCACAGGTGTATTCATGTGTATGCATGTGGAGGCTGGAGGTTGATTTAAATGTCTTCCTTAATTTTTCCACACTTAATTTACTGAGGCAGAGTTTCTCACAGAGCCTGGAGCTTGGCAATTTAGCTAGCCTAGTGAGCCATCCATGTCCAGTTTTCCCTTTGCTCTGCCTGCCATTTCTGATGGATGCCATCTCCATGATCTGAACTTTGCTGCTTACGCTTGTGCGGTAAGTACTTTAATCCTTGAGCAACCCTCTAGCTCCATCTCCAGATTTTTCCCTGAGAATCATTATCATGAATTGATGCTAATATTTGACAAATGCCTTTTCTACATCTGTTGGGATGATCATGCGATTTATGTCCTTGAGCCATTTACGTGATACATTATATTTATTGATATGTATATGTTGAAATCATTCCTGTATCTCTAGAATGAAAAAAGCTTAATCATGGCGAATAGACATATTGTAGTATTCTTGAATTATGTCAGCAATGATATAATTTAAACTTTTTTGTATATTTGAATTATTTCTCTTATCTTGTTTTAATTTTTTGCATCTTATGCATTTAATCATTCATCTGTTTCTTTTAAAATTTTTTGAAATACACTTTTGTGGTTATACCCTGATGATTTTCTAATTTCATTGTTATCTGCTGTAAAGGGAGGGCTGGCTTTTATCTCTCCTTTTATTTGGTTGTGTGTGGTTCTCCCTCTTTCTTTAGTTAATAGGGCTAAGTGTTTGACAATCTTGTTTATCTTTTCAATAAACCCACTTTTGTTTCATGATGTCTTTTCTCTGAGGCAGGGTTTCTCTGGCTATCCTGGAACTTACTCTGTAGACCAGGCTGACCTCAAATCATAGAGTTCTGCTTGTCACTGACTCCCAAGTGCTGGGATCAAAGGTGTGTGTCACTATGCCCAACTCATTTTTATGGTTTTTATATCATTAATTTCTTTGTGGATTTTAATTATTTCTTTGTGTTTTCTGATTCAGGCTTGGTATATTTTTGCTTTCCCAAAGCCTTCCTGTATATCATTAAGCTATTTATTTGAGAATTCCCTAATTTCTTAGGTGAATATTAGATTTTAACCTCCCCGTTTGGAATGAATGCTTTCTCTGTTACCATAAATTCTGTCATGCTGTGTTTTCACTTTCTGTTGATTCTAGGAATTTTTAATTTCATTCTGTTTTTTCCAAATACCCATCTATTATTCATTAGAGTACTTTTAAGCCTCAAAGAATTTAATATATGTTCTAGGCTTTCTCTTGCTTATTATTGCTTCCTTGTGACTGGACAGAATGCAAGGAATTATTTTAATTTTCCTGTCTTTGTTGAAACTTGTTTTGCATCCTAATATAGGATCTATTTTAGAGAAAATTTTATAGGATCCCAAGAAAAATGTGCAATTTGTAGTCTTTGGATAGACTATTCTGTAGACTTTATTAAGTCTGTTAGTTGTAAGATGGCATTTAATACAGATATTTCTGTTCATTTTTTTCAATTTGGTTACCCCATCAATTGATAGGAATGAGGCATTGTAGTCACCCACGACCTTTGTTCTGGTTAAGGTACCACTGTACCATCCATTCATCAGTGCTTTCCTATGTAGTAGTATTTGTTTTATGCAGTTAGTTGCCTCTGCATTTGGCATGCGTGGCTATAATTGTAATGTTCTTCTGATGGGTTGTTTCCTCAATAAGTATAAAGTGTGTGGGATAATCTTTTTGCACACTTTAAAGATGTATTTCTGCCAAAGGTATCTTCTGATTGATTTTAATAAAGAGCTGAATGGCCAATAGCTAGACAGGAGAGAATAGGTGGGACTTCCAGGGAGAGAGGACTCTAGAAAGAAGAGAGGTGTAGATGCCAGTGAGATCAGACCAAGTTGGACATACAGAATGGAAGAGAAGTAAAAAGGCATGTGGCAGAACATAGATTAATAAAGGCAGGTTAATTTAACTTACAAGAGCTAGTAGGATAAGCCTAAGCTAAAGACCAAGCTTTCATAATTAATAACATGTAATAATTAAGTCTCCATGTCATTATTTAGGGACTGGTAATTCAAAGATAGTCTGACAAGAAAGCTTGCTACAAATGGTGCCCAACACATGGCACATAATCCCAAATAAGGCCTGAGAAAACTGAAAAAAAGTTTCAAGTGGAGAGTTGGACACAGCTTCTTGGCAACTAGTGGTGTGAGAGAATTGTCTGTATTCGGTCAATCATGTTTTAAATAAATGCTGATTGGCCATTAGCCAGGCAGGAAGTATAGGCGGGAAAACCAGACAGGAAGTAGAGGTGGGGCAATGAGAACAGGAGTATTCTGGGAAGAAGGAAGTTTTTTCCCAGTCCTTCCCAGACCATGGAAAAAGCAGGATGTGACCTGCCCTGCTGAAAAAGGTACTGAGCCATGTGGCTAACATAGATAAGAATAATGGGTTAATATAAGTTATAAGAGCTAATACGAAGCCTGAGCTAATGGGCCAATCAGTTTATCATTAATATAGATCTCTGTGTGATTTTCTTTGGGGCTAAATGGCTGTGGGAACTGGGCAGGACACAAACTCCAACAAGCAGGCCTGTCATGCTACACTCTGTGCTCTTGGTGCACAGAGAGTTGACTCTTTTAATAGGATCTGCTGTGCAGTTGAGAACTTGAACCCAGCATTGCATACAAATGACTGCCACAGGAGGACAGGACACAGCAGCTTCCCAGAGCTGGGAAGGTTACACATGGCCGAGACAGTTAGATGCAGTTGGGACAGTTAGGAGTGGCTCCTGCTGTAGCCTGAAGACCTGAAGGGGACAAAGACAGTTGCCAGCATGATGTACTAATATAGTCACGGGTTAGAGGGACTAGTAGGAAGATTTGACTCACAGGGTCAAAGAAGGCTGCAGACACACATAAAGTCAGGACCAGATAGAAAAAACTCTAAATAGGTGCAATGTGTTCAAGTGCTGAAAATGTGCTTAAGGACTGAAGAAAGAAAAAAAAATGGCTAAAGATAGTCATAGAAAAAAAAATAAGTAGCTTAAAGTAATGAAGTATTTAAAGAAAGAATAAAGTAGTATAAGGAGAATAAGTAACATAAAGATGAAAAATATATAGGGAGAGTTAGTCCTGCATGATATTTTGTGGCTTTAAATTTTTTAAATGATAATGAACAAAAATTGGCAGCAGCTGAGAGATATAGGATTGTGGGAAAACTACTGAATTAAACCATCCTACATATTTTAAGAATATTAACTTTAAAATGAAAGTCAGAAAATGTGTTGCATTGGAGTAGAGGTATGCCTTCGTTTCCTGAGGAAACAAATCTATGGATTCCTTCAAAGTTATTAAAAACCATATTTGGTCAGGGAGACCTACTGAAAATTTTGGCTGACTTGAAAAATGTAACCAAGAAGAAGTACAAGACAGACAATGTATAAGTTGATCCCTCTACATGGGAACAGCTCTCAGACAAGATGAGACATGATAAATCTTCTTAGATTTGGAGTCTTCATGACTTATTATTACATGCCTCCTTCCATATGGCATGACTGAAAATTTATATTACAGTATTTTATGCTGTTCAAACAAACTTATAAAATTAGCAGATGTCTTTTACCTGATCAATCACAGAACAGAGAATAATCTTTAGCTAATTTGTAGATACCACACATTTTATACTTGCATTAACGCATATATAGATGTTACCTTTAAAAGATTGTGTGTCTTCAGAAAAAAAAAAAAGATCAGAAACCAATGAAGACAGTAGTCCAAATGATCCAGCCTCTCAGAATGCCTGTATTGCAGTCTCCTCTAAAGTCTGCATCCAGAAAAACTTTAAAGCTGCTGGCTAATATGGTCCAGCTTCACAGATTATTCTTGACAAGACTTCAGATACTCTCTTTACTTTCCCATCCCACAGAAACTGAACAACAAATGATACAGTTAGCTCCCCCAGTACTTTACAGTTATATTAATTTCCTCAGGGTCCCTTAAAGATACCATTGCCTCCAGACAATAGGAAGTAATTTTAAGAACATTATGGTGACATTTCCAAATGAAGTGAAGTAGTTGACTTTTGGTTTGGGTTATGGATGTTTGTCATTGTTTAGGATTTTAGTTAGAAGTTGTTATTGGTCATGGTCAGGGAAAAAACAAAGCAAAGGAGGTTATATTTAGGGATTTCTTTCTCAAAATGTAAAAATGGGGATGTAGGAATGATTGTTGGTGGAGGATACTTGTTTGTTCCCCAGCTGCTCAGACCTCAAATAATCACTCAGAAACTATATTATTTGCAATACTGCTTGGCCAATAGCTTAAGAGTATGTCTGGATAACTTTTATATCTTACTTTAACCCATTTCTAATAATATGTGCATCATCATGAGGTTGTGGCCTACCAGCAAGGTTCCAGCAGGCCCCATGGGTGTCTTTCTCCTTGGGTGGCTACATGACTTCTCAACAGCTCTGCCTACCCTATCTCTATATCTCTTCCAGCTGGGCTTTACTCTGTTAAGCCATTAGCCAAACACAGCTTCTTTATTAACCAATGGCAATGAAACATATTCATAGCATACATCACTTCCCATATACCCTCCCCTTTTCTGTCTAAATAAAAAGGAAGGTTTTAACTTTAAGATAGCAAGAATACATATAACAAAACAGGAATCTAGATAGAATTACAGTTATAACATTTATATCTACTATTATATTTTATCATAACTAAGAAAAACTATAACTATCTATTCTTAAACTCCACCAAAGACTCAAGAAGAACATAACATTATCTAAATAAATAGGAAGTGCCTTGTAAGCAACTTCCAAATCTTTAGAATTGACAGAGACATCTCCCTGCCTGAATAGTCATCCAATGTTCTTCTGCATCATTGGAGCATCCATCTCCAGCCTACAGGCCCATAGTATCCAGTAGACTCTTCTATGAAACAGAAAATTTGAAGATCTCTTATGCCTTGTATTGGCAAAGTTCATTAGTTGCTTTCTTCTGTGTCCTGCAGAATGTCTGGCACGCTCTTTTATGAAGTAGGAACCTCGAAGTATTATCTTACCTTCTTTAGGCAACTTAAGCAATCATTTTTTTTGTGGGTGGTAGTATGTTCACTGCCTTTGCAAGACATGCACATTGTCCCATTTTAGACACACAGTGGACCTATGTTGCCATTAAGCAAGTTGTAGCTTTCTGCTCACAAACCCCATTTAAATGTTACTTAGCTAAACCTCCCAAAGCAACCATTTTTAAAGAATCTGCATAGTTTTTTTTATGACACCTCTCTTAAAGGAGCCTTGAGAGCCCATCTAAAATATAAAAAGTGGTTAAACTTTGTTTTATTTGTGTGTGTGTCTAGAATTTCTTTTTACACTTTCCCAGGTTTTATGTGGATTTATTTGGCACACATTGGTGTGCCAATTTGTTGGTGTAGGCTACTTGTTCATTTCCCAGCTGCTCAGACTTGAAATAATCACTCAGAAGTTATATTATTTGCAATACTGTTTGGTCAATAGCTTAAGAGTATTTCTGGATAACTCTTATAAATGATAGGATAAAAGGTAGATTATTGAATCTATTTTTAAACTAAAAAACAACTATTAATCTCACTATTTTAAACTGGTATATATTTTTGCATATGAATAATATAATTTTATGGTTATTTTTGTTATACCATACTGTGTATATGTTTCTACTCTTGTTAAAGTTATTGTGCCTATGCAACTCATTTAAAAACATATTGTAAAATTCTAGTCTTTGAAAGTGATTGTTAGAAACTATTTAGGATAGTTAAGATATACAGGCTAATAGTTATCTATAACAATCAAACTTACAGTCAGGTATGGTTTCAAGGTTAAGCAGAGAAATATTTTGGACAGGTTGTATTCAAATACTTCAGAGACCTACAAAATGTGGCATTTAAGATGTTTTAATAATATAAGGTTTTTCATGATAGCAAGACACGTCAGCTCCTGGTAGCACCAATTTACTTGACAAAGGATGATGGTCAGTGAAGAATCTCCATATGGAGTTTACTTTCTTTGTGGCAAAACTAGCTACTTGCCTTGGCTGCTGACAGTATGCTGTCCAAATTGGACAAGCAGGACACCAAAAGAAGGTGACTGCCAAACTTTCCCAAGGCAAGGTTGGTCAGTCTTTTAAAATTTTCTGCTTCACAGATAAGTCTGTCAGATATTCTAGGCATGTAGACCAAAGATTAATGTAGAGAAACTTTGGGTGACTGTTCAGGCAGCCAAATGTCTCTGTTGTTTCTATAGTTTTGGATGTCGTTTGCTATGTACTTCCATTTTACTTAGGTAATATTATATCCTTTTTGGAATTGAGGACTAGATAGTTATAGTTACAACTTTTCTTGTTATGAAATTCAGATAAGAAATGCACAAAAGAAATATAAAGTCTCTAAGGTTGAGAGAAATAAAAGCTTAAGTTGTTTATCTAAGAAAATGTTTTAAGGTCTAAAAGGATATTTCTAGGTTGGTAATACAAGTTGTGGTAGAAAGTAAATTAGGTACAAAACTTTGGACTCACTGAGATAGGATAGATGATAAGTATTTTCCTTGAATTTGACAAATACTAATGGACTACACACTGTAAATGTAATTCTTACCTGATAATTGTTCTTATTGTATTTAGTTTTCCTATGTTAGAGTTAAAACCTTTCCTTTTTAATTAGATGAAAGTGGGGGGATATTATGGGTTATTATTTTTGTACACTACACTGCAAAGATGTGTTTCTGCCTAAGGTACCTTTTAATTGGTTTAATAAAGAGCTGAACGGCCCCTAGCTAGGCAAGATAGTATAGGCAGGACTCCCAGCAAGAGAAAGGACTTTGGGAATAAGGGAAATGGAGATGCCAGCGAGATGCACATCAAGTTTTACATATAGAATGGAAGAGAGGTAAAAAGCCACATGGCAGATCATAGATTAATGAAAGGTCAAGCTTTAATAATTAAAAACAAGTTTCTGTGTCATTATTTGTGGGCTGGTGATTCAAAGGTAGTCCAACAAGAAAGCTTGCTACAAAAAAGCGATCTTTTTCTCTTCTAACTAGTTTGGTTTGCATTATATTTTGTAAGACAGTTGAATCACAACACCTGCTTGTTTCCTGGCTCCATTGGCTTGGCATAACCCCTTTCCACCTTTTCACTCTAAGGTAGTATATGTCTTTTATGTTAAAGTGCATTTCAAGTAGAACCATTGTATGTTTTGTGCAACTCTACCAGTCTGCATGATTTAATTTGGAAATTAAGACCATTTTTATTCTGCGTTAATATTGAAAGGTGTATTATTTCCTGTACTTTTGTTGATATTGTAGTGTTTGGTGTTTTCCTATTCATGTCTTGCTTAATTATTGAAATTATAGCTTATTCTTTCCTTCGGCTTTGTGAATGTATTTGTCTTTGTCTTCAGTCCAAATGTTTTCTTCAACTGTTATTTGTACAGTTGATTTCGTGGTCATACATACCATGGTTTTTATCATGGATCGTTTTTTCTTTTTCCTATTATACCAACAAACTTCACTTGTGTAGCTCTTGATGATGTAGGCTGTTTTCAGAAGCTAAAATACATCATTCCAAGCTTTCTTGACTTTTAAAATTTCTATTGAGAAAGCTGCTACTATTCTGATAATCCTGCTCTTGTGCTTGACTTACTTGGTGGTTCCTTTATGACTACTTTCTTTGTTCTGTATATTTAGTGGTTTAATTATGATATGACAAAAGTAGGTCTTTTATATTTGGTGTTCTAAATGCCTGCTGCATCCGGATTGGTACTTCTTTCTCTGATTTGAGGGAAAAAAATTAATGTTGTTGAAAAAGTTTCTATGCCTTAAGAATGAAAATTTACTACTACCATGCCTATAATTCTTTAATATTGTTTTTAGAGTTTTCAAACTATCTTAGCTTCTTATTAATGTTATCTTTATCCTTGTTTGAATATTCCATTACTCCATCTTGTCTTTAAGTTCTGGAATTCTCTCTCTGTAAGCACTCTGGTTGAACAGTTCCATGGAGCTTTTATATTTGATTTAGTATGTTTTTGAGTTCTATAATTTCCATTTGGTTTTTCTTCAATCTTTATTGAATTCCTCTTTCATATCATGTATCTACTTTCTTATTTTATTTCACATTTATTTTTTCATGCACACACATGCATATGTGTTTGTGTATATTCTTTTAGGATTTATCCAAAACTGATTTTCAAAATTTGATTTAGTTGGACTTGCTTATAATAATAATTGTTTATTTCTTTGGGTGAAACCTAATTCACTCTCAATGGAGGTCATTACAGTGAAATTTGTAACTTTTGAATGAGTTATATCTCCTTGTGCTTTTATGATTCTTCTATAACTACATTGGTATTTATACATCAGGGGCTATTTCATTCCTTAATTTTTAAAAAGCCATCTGTATTCATTTAGTTGAAATATTTGTTCAAGTAGACTTAGAGTCTGGATGTTAGTATAGTTGAAGTTAAAAACTTATACCAGTCTAAGTGCTGTGGTTATTTGAATGAGAATGGTCTCATAGGTTCATACATTTGAATGCTTGTTCCCGAGTTGGTGTAACAACTTGGGAAAGATTAGAAGGTGTCCTTACTGGAAGAGGTGTGTTACTGCATGCAGGCTTGGAGGTTTCAAAAACCCACATCATTCCCAATTAGTTCTTTCTTTCTCTCTCTGTCTCATGATTGTGGATCAAATGTAAGTGCTCAACTCCTGCTCCAACACCATGTCTGCCTGCCTGTGGCTATGGTTCGTACCACTATGGTCATTACCTCGTCCTCTGAAATTCTAAGCTTCAATAAATTATTTCTTTTATAGGTTGCTTTGGTCATGGTGTCTTATCACATCAATAGAAAAATAATTAAGATATAATCAAAGTGACAACCAAAAATAGCAATCACAGACAGGTATCAATGTTTTCCAATTCAGACAGTATAGCATTTCCAGAGAAGAATATTACCTTTGGGAGAAATCACAGCTTCTGTATATGCCTATTATGATAAGGTCATATTAAACCAGATTTCAGCAGTGGTCCCTTTAGCTTCAATAATTGTTGAAGAGAGCATGGTGTATGCCAACTAAGATTTCAGTTACTAAGATTGGGAGTGGGAGTGAAGAAGAAGGAATGTGAATAGGGACTGTTATTAGGTCAACTTTGTAAAAGTGTAGGCTTGAAGAATAGCTGGAAGGTAGAAACTGGAATAGCATTAAGGTCTACAGTTGTTTTAAAATTGTTAACTCTATGGAAAGTTATTGTTTGAAGTATAAAGGTGATGATATTAGGAAGTATGAGGAAAAGAGACAGGAATAAGAATGAAAACATATGAATTTTTCATAGGAAGACTAGTAGAGAGTATGCAGTTGTAGGCTGGATGGAGAAACACACAGAATAACCCTAAAATTTAACAGGCACACTACAAACAAAAGCAAAACTATTATGAGATACATAAAAGCCCTGTGCCAGGAATGACTTGCTTCTTTTGTATTTGTTGGGCAGCGAGGCCTCATAGACCCTTAAACAGTACAGACTATTGCCAACCTTCTTGGTTACTCTCCAGAACTTGACAATAAGACCCATTGCTGAAGACACCACATAGTTGAGCAAAGGGGGACTGGAGCTTGTATTGATCTGGAAGCTTCATCCTCATTGAGTAGCTTTCACAATGCTGGGGGTGCTGTGCATGCTATCAGAAGAGAAAATAATCATAAACCTTACCCAGCTGTGAGCACTGTGAGCTACAATAATGGCAGGCCTGGCCACACGTGCCCATTGGTGCAATACTGGCACCAATATCATGGGAGGAATCAGCCACATTCTGATTGGATTTAAATTCTGCTCTACAAAGTAAAACCCATATCTAGTGCCATTATCTGGCCAACCCATTGCTAGGCAGATGATATGTCCTAGGGGAAAACCCACTACTATTATTATACCAAATCGACAGAGTGTTAAACTGATTCCTAATGACTTATCCTTATATCTGTAAATTAATACATATCTCAGTCCTCATCAGAGGAGATTTTATTTGTAGTAGATTGTGATTAACACAGATGACCACAACTGGTGAAGGGGTAGAAAACAGGAAGCAGAGGAATGCTCTGCCATAAATGGAACATACATATCACATCCTTTCCTCCAAGGCTCTGAGATCGCTGTACGAGAGGGCATGCAGAGTGTAAGAGCGAGCAATGGTGTTTCCAGACACAGCAAAGCAGGTACACATATGAACTCCCAGCACTTATGACAACATGCCAAAGACCTGTAAAAGTCCAAGCCAACCCAAATTCTAGCACGGAGAGTTTGACACAAAATCTAGCCCGTAGTTAAGAGAGTATTAACACTTGTTAGCTGTTGGGAAAAGGAGAATTAGTTTTCATTAAGAGTGTAGCCCTTGGTAAGTTGAACCCCCTATAGTGGAAGGCCACACATGCAAGAATATTTTGGCAGCACAAACTGGTTTTAATGGGTTATAACCAAAAAAAAAGCATACGGTGTTGAGTGGGTTGGGAAGAGGAGTTGGATCTGGTAAGAGTTGGGGGAAGGATAATTGTAGTCCATTGTAGTAAGTTAAAAAAATGAATGAAGAAGAACAAAAATAGGAAACAAAATTCTGCTCTACAAAGTAAAACCCATATCTAGTACCATTATCTGGCCAACCCATTGCTAGGCAGATGATATGTCCTAGGGGAAAACCCACTACTATTATTATACCAAATCGATATAATAATAGTATACATTATTTAATTTAATGTATAGTATTAAATTAAAAGGGGCAAAATTTAATTTAATCATAGTATACATCAACAAAATAAAGTATAATAAGAGTACATTATACATTAAGAATTATCTCACCAGCCAGTATTTCTTCCTAGATGGAATGGGTCTTGAATTCTTTTATTCCCTGTCATAGCTCATGTAGCAAACTGTACTGATGGGGGAGTGAAAGTTTCAATTTCAGTTCACACCTAAGGGTGGCTGTAGAATGAGATTTATGATATGTTACCCTGGTGAAATTTAAACCAGCTGCCCATAGAGAGAGTTTCTGGGACACCTGAACTGAGTTGAACGGTTTACTCTTGGTCTTCTCTTGGCTTGATTCAGCTTGGTGTGCCTCAGGGCCACATGGGAAGGGCAACTTGGAGTGTGTGGCTTCAAAAGCCGGTGTCAGTGTTCAGTCACGCATGAGCGGAGAAGACTGGAGGCTGGAATTTGCAGTACTGGTTTTATCTGTGTTTCCATCTCATAGTTTCTTAGTCTTGGTTCCTTTATCGTGTCCAGAATTCCTGGATATTGTGGTTGAGGTATTTTTTGTTGTTGCTTTTTATCAGACTGTATTTCCTCAACATTGTCTTCCATAACTATCAGTTTTTTTTTTAATTTCTGATATGGTCTATTAGTGATGCCTTCAAACATGTTTTTCATTTGATTCATGGATTTCATTTTCAACGACCCTGATATTTCCTTTTGTAAGATTTGTTTCCTTGCTGAATGTACCATCCACATTACCTTTACAGACTTTAATATTTGCACCTTCAATTGCTTTCCTTATTCCATTCATCTCTTTGTCTGTTTCATCATTGAAGTCATTGCTTATTTTTACCAATAGGCTTTTGAATTATTTTTCTGACATTTCAACCTTTTCACTCTCTTTGGGTTTGGAAATTGAGGCGTTATGGTCACAACTACATTCCACAGCTGTCTCTCACCCTGGCATGGTAGCAAGACTGACTTCTGGTTTCCCAACTTGTGACTGTTCTTTGTTCTTGTCCCCTCATTTAGTTCAGTCTCAAACAATTGATTTCTTTTCAAGATGGCACATGGCCACAACTATTTGAGACATGGGGGATAAAAAGAAGGTCTCCTTTCTGCTGTAGATCCAATCATAGTAGTCACATCATTGTCTCAGTAAAACTCCGAACCGTATTTGAGGGTTTTTTGAGCTTTTACTGTTGGTAGGATTGCCAATCTCTTTTCAGTGAGTCTGCCTGGATTATTCATTGGCCTGGGTTTTTGTTTCCTTTCCCCTGCCAAGCAGCTACAAGGCTAGAGTCATGTGAAGCTTATTCCTTTCAGTGGCTTTCCAGCTGTCCTCTCATTCCCCTTGCAGATTCCAATGCTCTCCCACTCACCCCCTCTTTGAAATAGAGTCTATATTTTATTATCCCATCTCTCTCATCCACTGTAGCACACAAACGCAGACTTGAATCTACCACCTTACCCCAGAAATTCCTTTGTCCTCTGCTGTCATAGCTCAGGCACCCAGAACAAAGGCATTCAGTATATATTTGTCAAACAAATGGATATAGATATTGTAATATCACTAAATAGGGTTGGTGATATGAAATAATAGTTTACAATGGCTGTTAGTTGCTGTTCTAACCAACTCATGGAAATAACATTTCTAAAGAATAAAGCCAAGCATAGTAAACCAAAGGGAGGGGGGACACAGAGAGAAAGAGTAACATACAGGTAGAGATGGAGACACACAGAGAGAGGCAGGGGTGGGAGAGAGAGAGAGGAGAGAGAGAGAGAGAGAGAGAGAGAGAGAGAGAGAGAGAGGAAAGGAGAAAGGAGGGAGAGAGAAAGATAGGCTAACTCCAATGACTCTGTATTCCAGTTGCAGGGATCATGGAAAGCTCCTTTACAGACCCCTTCTCTTCTACTCCCATGCTCACTATGTGTGCAAGTGGACGTGCTCCTAGTGGCTTCTTCTTTTGATTTTCCATTAGTACATTTAATTGGAAAAGGATTAACAACAGATGCGAGTTAGTACTCCACTGTGTCCTCTGTGTACACTGAGCTGTAAAATGCCTTACCCAGATGCCAGAGCAGGAGACAGAGGAAATCCGTGCTTTTCACTTGTGACCCAGGTGGGGCTACTACCACACTCTCAGCTGATGGGATGGGTAAGAAGAAGACAAAGCACAGGCTTAGCTCTTTCACTAACACCTCAGGCCTTTTTGCTGCTTGACCACCCAAGATCTGTAGAAATACCTTATACTTTATTGCGATTATTATAATTAAGAACTAGATAAATCACAAGGATTTAACCTAATGATCTCATTTTATGTCTCAAAAGTTTAAGGACTAGAGAGCTGGAAAACCTGTTATTACTAGATCTGCATCTTGCCTGACTTAGACTGGACACTACCCAAATACTGATTGAAAGATTAAGGAATTCTGAAATGAAGAGTGACCATATGACAGAGACTGTATATTTGTAAGTACATGGTTGGATCCCTGATATTTTCTTGGTAGAGAGGGATTAGTGCATTGAAATCATGAAGCCTAGGTTGGATATTCAGCATATTCAAGGCAAAGTGTACCCTCTGCTTTGCCTGCCACACCTTGAATCAGGCTCCACATGCTGATTTAGATGCAGGACGATCTCTATTATTTTGATCACAGCCATTTTGCTCATTAGCACTAGTTCTGATCTAATGAGAGTCAACTATGTGCCATGTATAGTATTAGCTTCTGTAGAAAACATTGAGGTGAATCTCAGAAATAAAATGATTCATAGTTCAGAATGACCTATGAAAAGATAATCTTGTGATCACACAGAATCCCACAAGTACAGATAATTTGCTTGCCTTCTATTTTTGTTCTTTCTTTCATTCAAGAACAATTGAGAGTTAGGGGTGTTCATACCAATGTGTGAGGGCTAAGCAGGGAGGGATGTGATAGTGACTGAGAGACTTCACACACTTACATGATAAATATTCTTCCATAAATAATCACATAATTTGAGAATTAGAACCAAATCCTAGAAAAGTAATGACTAAGAAAGCCGTGAAATATAGGTGAGAGTCACAGCTGAAAGCAGACTGTGGTGATGGTACAGCCGGGCAGAATTGGAGAAGAATGCAGAAAATGGTTTTGGCACTGGTTATTTTGCCTCAGTGATTTTCCATGCCACATGATCCACTGGCGTGTATACCCAATCTTGGACAGTCTTGAGATGAGCCTCTTGCATGAGTGCTTTGGGAATGCTTTTGTTTTTCATTCCAGTGAAATGCCTTCTTGAGAAATGTCATATAACTTTATGATTTGCCTGTGAATGAGAAGAGACACTTATACTAGTAATGGGATGGAAAGCCATTGTTTACAAATAAGCAGATCTGTGGAAAATCTTATCACTTCCCCAGCAAATATGAAAATGCCCTTGTAAAGGCAGAGGGAAATAGCATTTGATTTGTAAAAGCATCCTCTGTGGTGTCCATACTAGTGCAGAGGCAAAGGAGGGATGGAAAGTGCACTCCTTGTTGCCAGGTGATGGGAAATTCCAACTTTGCTCTCTGCCACTGATGTCTTTTATAGCCCAGTCAACTGTTTTGAATGGGCTTAGGTGTATTGCCAATGACAAAGACCTTCTTCTTATTCTTGATGTGGGATTCCCTCTGTATGCCGTGAATATTATTGGTTAATAAAGGAACTGCTTTGGGCCTATAGCAGAGCTATAGGGGAACAGAGCTAGGCAGGGAAAACTAAACGGAATGCTGGGAGGAAGGAGGTGGAGTCAGAGAGAAGCCATGTAGCCCTGCTGGAGCCAGAGTTTAGCTGGTAAGCCACAACCACATGGCGATACACAGATTAATGGAGATGGGTTAAATTAAGATGCAAGAGTTAGCCAATAAGAAGCTAGAGCTAATGGGCCAAGCAGTGATTTAAATAATA